>OZ014438.1:77320398-77451866 GCA_963966035.1 Acleris laterana | reverse complement strand
CAATGGAAAGCGTGGTCTACAGTGCATAATGCAGGATTGGATAGGCCGAAGGAGGACCCATTCCGTGGCCCGCGAGAAGTCCGGATTTAACGCCGGTTGATTTCTATGTCTGGGGTCACATGAAATCCATAGTTTACGACCTCTCGCCTGTGTCATCCGCGGAAGAACTCAAGACGAGAATTATAAATGCAGCAAATGCAATGCGTAATAATTTGACTACTTCGGTAGTTAAGTGACAACTAAGAAAAAGAATGCGACTTTGCGTACGCAATAGGGGAAGTCACTTCGAGCAAGAACTTTAAATTAAAAAATGTGTTAATTGTTACTATTATTAATTGTTAATTGTTATTACTATTAAACTGTTACTGGTTTTAAATTTTGTTTTAAAATTGTTTTTTTGTTTTATTGACATTGGGTATTGTTTTTAATTAATTTTATGGGATTTTTTAAAAAACTACCTTGTGTTTAGTTCGAATCCAAATTTCCGCCTGCTTCGTTTGTGATCATTTTTTTTTCAGTTTCTTTGTAATAAGTTCCTAGTTTTTATGCATTTTTGGAGAGCTAAGAAAACGGTTATGTTTTTAAATTAATCTGCAAGCCAAGTTTCATAACATTTTTTTTGTTTTTAAGGCATTTTAGTGGAAAAAGATATCTAAAAAATCTAGAAATAATATCGTTTTTAGTCTCGCATTTTTAAATTTGGACCGATAATTGTTGTTTTAATATTGATAAATAACCAGAGTTTTATTGTTTTTATAAATAAGAAGAAAAAAATAGATTTAAATTGATACTTTTTTTTAAATTAATTTTTGATGCTGCATTTTTGACTTATTTTGAAAAAAGCTAAAAAACATGATAACTCAAAAATGGTTCACTTTTGCATAATGCATATGGGGGTTAAAATTACCGCAAATAGTCACCCCTATCACCTCCTAACGGGAATACGTCGAATTACCAATAACCCTGTATATTAAAGAAAAAATGAAAGGTCCATCCGTAAAGTCGGAAATTGGAAGCGGGGCAAAGCCGCTGGTGCACTTTTTTTTTTTATGGCATAGAGAAGACCAACAAGCACACAGGCCACCTGATGGTAAGTGGAAACTGTGACCCATAGACATTCGCACACAAAAATCAACACAACAATGAAATTTTGGAACGTATTGAACGCAACGTAACGTATTACACTACATGTATTTATATAATTAATGACCGCTGGGGCGCTAAGAATCGATCTCGATATCTCACGATCACGAGTCGATACCCTAAGCCACTAGGCCACCGGCGCTCTTAACACAATCTACGATACTTTTGCTGCGTGAGAGAATAAATACAGGGTGTGCATGCGCTGCGCGCGCGCCGGTTCCCACGACGTGCGCCGCCATGTGCGCCGCCCGACGTCACACTGAGGCCAGCTAAAATAAATAAAGCTAATTGCGCAGCAAGCGAATACTTGCACGTCTAAACAAACCACAAGGCTAATATTCCTAGTTTACCTTAGTAGAAAGTAAGCTATTAGTGCTATTAGCTATTACAATACGTCTATTTCAATACCCATCGACTTTCTTCGTTTCTGCTACAGGAGTAAGATTCAGCGAATTTTCGGCTTGGCCTCTTTTTCTTTTTGTATTTTAACCTCTTGAACGCCAACCACAGACGTCTCTGGCCGTCAACTGAAAGTCGTGCACTGGCGCTACGACGGCTACAGCCGTCACAAGTTCAAGATTAAAAGAGACTTTGTTTCATATAAATAAGGTGTAATTTGCATAGCATAGCAAACATGTTTGGCGTGTGAGTGACACATTTTGTATTCGACGTAATGCGTTTAAAAGATTAAAGCAGTAGTCTGTAACATGAACCTTAGCAAACCCTACATATCCACCAAGGTCTCGTCGACCTCAGACCGAGAAAATAACCAACGCTCTTATGCAATGTGCTTAAAATATGTTTCGTCCTCATTTTTCATTGTGATATTTGAATTTCATAGCATTTTCTATGAAATCCAAATGTGACAATAAAAAAAAGATATGTATATAGCACAAAGAATACTATACTATTTATAACTAAATAAAATAGGATATTTGTAATAATTGTGCGTTTACGAATAAGATGTTAAGAGGGTCACTCTTTCGCCGACGAATTGACGGACGAGTTATTAAATAGAATAACGTCCCAGGAGATCCTTAAAGTTATAAATACCGAAGATCCCTTCACGATCCGAAGGCCTCGGTTGGAGCCCGCATCGCCCTTCCAGCCTTTAATTATGGCGTACCGCAAAATATGGCGTTCATTTACATAAATTCATAGGGGTTCGGTACACCCATCGGTGTATAGGTAGGCACGAGTAATAGGTATATAATTTGAGGGTTAAGGTCTTTTGCCTGCCTTCCACTGCCAGCGGAGCGGGCCCCGTACGGACTCCGTTTAGCTTACAACGGTGTGTTCAACAGGTTTGCTCGCGGTGGAATCATTTGAACGCACCATTGTATGGTAAACCGAGTCCGTACTGGGTCCGCTCAGGGGTGTGATTCTCTCAAAAACGCGGTCGGACGAACGATCGAGTGAATGTCGTAGTGGCGAGTTGTAGTACATTTAGCGCGTGCATTCTCAATTACTTAAATGAAAATGCACGCGCTAAAATGTGTTTTGTTCGCTCTGACGGGACTACTTAACTCGCCGCTGCGATATTCACTCGTTCGTTCGTCCGACCGTGTTTTTGAGAGAATCACACCCCTGATCTTTCGGTCCTGCCATTCGTTTGAGGTAAAACCAAGCTTGACAGTGGTATCACGTCGCCTAGCCCGTAAATGGATCCACATCCATTTGTTGGTTCATCGGCCGAGAACTGATAACAATTGGATTGACGTTTGTAAGAGGGCAAATATTTTGGCGTCTCGTTCCATTTAATTGATACGATTGGACCAGGTCCATTTGGACTGATCGTGAATGAATTTCTTAATACCGACACGGCATACCGTTAATTCCACGCACGATACTACACACATTGCAGATTAATTATCTGCTTCAGAAAACACAAAAAAAACATTCGCTTGACTTCACACACTTGTATCAAAGAATTCGCAAGTGGAGATTTCCTTACGAATTAAAATTCTAATTCGCGCGTATAATGGTCGTACTCGTTGTTCTAGTACAAAAACTATACATTCGTTTTAGGAGAGAGAGCACAGAGATTCTTAAATGTCGACAAGTACAATTTTTATATGGGTTTTGAATTTTAATCAAATTAATGTCATATTACTTCTCTAATTTACCAGCTGTCGAATGAGGTATTAACCATTTAAAACAGGGTTTTTTCAGAGTTTGTACCTACTACATATAATAATACCAAATTTGACGGTTGTATGTTTTACCGCTTTTATGATACAACACAACAAAAACTAGTTGAATAATAACGTTTCTTGTATGGGGACCCCCTTTATTAATTCACTATCACATTTTTTTATATTTGTTACTAAATCACCCGTAATTAATTCTGAAAAAAAAACCCGCTACTTATACCGGTAAGAGGTTACGATAAGTGCTGATTCAATTCTGACGGTTAAACAGTTATGATTTTTAGGGTTCCGTAGTCAAACTACGAACCCTTATAGTTTCGCCATGTCCTTCCGTCCGTCCGTCCGCAGCCTAGCTCAGGGACCCTTAGTACTATAAAACTGAAATTTGGCATGAAAATACATGTTAGTCACGCCAACAAAGTGGTAAACAAACAAAATGAAAAAAAAATCTTTGTGTTCCTCCCCTACGCGCAACGTGGGATGTTTTTTTACTTCTCGTCTACCCCATAGTGTGGGGTGTCGCTGGATCAGGTCTTCCAAAAATACTGTGGGTTTGTTAAAATAATTTTTCGATTAAGGGATATTAAGGGGTTTATCAAATATTAAGCTTTAAAGCACTAATTTTCAGAGTCAAGGGCCCCCCCCCCTCTACAGCCAAAACTACAAATACTAAAAATCCAAAAAATATCTTTAATGAAAGCGCATATAACGAATTTAAAAGGACAACTATCACGACTAAGGAGACTTAATTAGTTCCTCAAGCTGCTTAAGTGTTTATACCTACTATAAATCATCTAAGACGGGTCCAAATAACTTTAAATAGAAAATTTGTTCATATACATGTGGGTTTCTGAGATAGTTTTTGATGCTGGTAGTAACGGCTTCGGAACCCTACACTGAGCATGGTTCGACATGCTCTTGCACGGTCTTTTATAAAAAAAAACACAATTTGGTATCTCTTAGTTTTTTTTTAAATAACTATATCCCTCTCGGATTTTTTTTTAAATTGGTTTTGGGATAGTGTAACTCTTCTAACATGGCACTTTCAGCTGTGAAAATGATCATTGTGTCAAAAAAAAAAGATTTCGTACATAGACCTCTGTGTAACAAAATCACTGCTCGATTTTGTTTAAATTCTCGTGAAAAATAATGACGAATACAGTATCTAAAGTTAATCATAATCAAATATGGTATAAACTTATCGGTTTTATGATGATTCTAACATGATACTAATTTATGGTAGGTATTAAATATTGTTATTTATCTTATATATTTATAGGAGTTATTATTTTTTTAAACCAGGAGGTCGAGTTTTTACTTGCATGTTTTCTTTAGTGAGAATAGCGGATACGCCGGATTTAAACGACTCCTCTGTTTTTCAAAAATTCGGAATGGCATTCGATTGTTCCGATATTAAATTCACATTGGGCGTCACATGCATACCTGTCTGTAGTTCCATCTAATGTAAACGAAATGTGACACGCAATAAATGATTTTGAATTTGAATTTTTAAATTTCAATTTAAGACGCCGAGCGTCCAGTGGCGCCCTCATTACTATTATTGTGTTTTCTAATTAAATAAAGAATTTCCTTGGAATCAGACGAAATGTTTTTGTAGTGCAAGTAAAAACACAATTTATGGGATATGTAATAAACTTTAATAACAATCACCCTTTGAGTAGTCAGCTTAACGGGAAAAGCTGGCCACTTTTTTCCGTTAAGTTAATAACTCGAAGGTGAATTGTTATTAAACTATATGATATACCCTATAAAATGTGTTTTCATTTGTAGTACAAAAACATTTCGTTCAATTTCAAGGAAATACTTTAGTTTATTATAAAACACAATAAAAGTAATGAGAGCGCCACTGTACATCCGGCGTACACTCGGCGCAGTCTTAAGAAGCTGAATGCTTTTTATAATCGGATGTTTATATTAAATACTTATAGATATTTTTCGAACCCTGGCTGTGATCTGGCATATAAACACGAAATACAGTTTTATTTCATTAAATAATACTACTTTAATACAAACTTTACCACCACTTCAGTCATTACATTACTACCAAACTGTAGTTATTACTTATTTTTATGACCAAATTCTTTTAGTTAGGTATATGCCTTGCTCGCGAGCTTGCTCACAGCGATCATCTAACATTCATTGACTTAATTATCAATGAATGCGTGCTCGAAACGCAACCGATTTTTTAATTAAAGTATGAATATAAAAATCTGGTCAGATAAACCCTGATTTTTAATTGCGTAGAATTCTGACGTTTCTTGGTCTTGCCAGACTACAAAATATTCCTTAAACGTGTGGTGCAAAAAAGTAAAAAAAAAAACTTTAGAATATTACTTATATGATTTACATATTAGAATTTAAAATGAAATAATAAAAAGTTAATTAATACAAAGTAAATTTATTTTAAAATCGCACGATCCATACATAGTATTTTGTTAAACAAATTTCAGAGGAAAAAGATAATAGTTGTTGGTATCATTCAGATCATTGTCATGTATTACAAACCTTTGTAGTTAAATTATATTATTATATTTAATCATTTTAGTTTTGTGTTTTTATTTTGGAAAAAATAGACTTTAAAATTACAGTTGTCGACTGTCAATCGTTCGTACTTCCTGCAGGATAATTTTATATTTTTTTGTGGTCAAAAGTCCAACTTAACCTAACCTATTTAATAGCCTATGCAACTAATGTAATATGTAACGGTTTAAACACAAATACATTTTTGTGAAATGAAAGTTTGTAAAACGATATAGTTTGTCAAATGATGATTTGATCATAAGTCGGGATACCGATTTGTTTACTCTACCTTATTTATGTGGAATAGCAACAAATTTAAATGAAGGCCAAAAACGTCAACAATTAAAAAAATGTTTGTTACTCCTGAAACGTCAGAATTTGATAGCTGTTAGATGGCTGTCAGAATTCTACGCAATTAAAAATCAGGGTTTAGTCACACATGTTTTTAATATTATTTCTTATGATGCGTGAAGATTGAATCCTAAGTAGTATTTTGATGCGTTTATCACGTGACGTAATGTGGATAAAGCATTCGTCACTGCCGTACTTATTATACGTGTCAAAAAGTGACGGAATTTTATCCAAATTTTGTCAGGCGATAAACCAGCAGCCATATTAGGGCCCTTATCAACATCGCGCCTTCCGTAACGTGGTCACCACTCACTCCCATTTGGGATTAAATATGATCTAGATCTAAATACTTATCTAAAGTATGTCCAGAATAAAAACAGCACCCTCTCGATAGGCTTTATTAATTCCCGAGGGTAAAAATGCAAACAAAAACGTGGTAAAAATGAGTATGCGAGCAACTGGACAAAGTCGTAAAACTAGTTTGTATTGTAACCAAATCGCCCCACGTATGTGTCGCCCCTTTTACTACGGATTACTTGGAACACCTGCCAAATACCATTTTATCAAGCTTATGTATACATATTATTATAATATTATCAGTTTAATATGTGTATCGGTGTGTCTGTGTTTGTGTATTTGTGTGTCCATCTGTGGCATCGTACAGTACCCCAACGAAAATGTTAAGCACTTAGTGCGTTGTCATTGTAAAGTTTAAACGGAACATCAAATGATACACATGACAATGACTATGATAGTCACACTCACAATGACAAGGTTCTAAGTTTGCTCAACATTTTATTGGGTGACCTGTACACTGCTAAACGGATAGGCCGACATGGACGCTGTTTAAAGAAAGGTATCAGGATGATTTTTAATTGAGCATCGGTTATAGTAGTTTATGCAATAGTTGTATAAGAGAGGTCAAAAAATATGAGTGGCGTGTGTTACGATGTGAGCCGAAGGCGAACATCGTAAAGGTAAGCGCCACGAGTGTTTTTTGACTTAGTTATACACCGTTGCATACAATACTTTTTCTACGACTAGGTTTCAAATGAAATTCAAAACTAAGCGAAAAAACTTACAAACGAACGAACGAAGTAAAGAACAACAAACAAGAAAATGACAAAATATGTGTCTATGGTTTACTTTGTTTTTAAAGTGACGGAATGGAAAATAGAATTATTTACAATTCCAAAACATTTTAATTTGACCAATCAGAATACTTCACCAAATTAAATCCACCAATCACAATACACATCGACTGTCAAACGGAACGATAGGTTCTTTTAGGTACGTGTTTCTCTTTAACTAATTTAAATCTTTTAAAAAAACTTTGTATTTCGTATCAACCAACCAGAAAACAGCTATTTTAAAATCGACCAATCAGGTAACTGAAATCATTTCTCAAAACATTAGGTGATTTATAGTCCCTATTTCACAATCGTTAAAATATGATTAAATCGATTGTGCAACGCTAAGCTTTGGCAGCTGGCCGTATCGTTTTATCTCAAAAACGCACAAGTGCTGTTTTGGGGCATAGACAAGATAGACTTTTCTCTGGATTATTCTGCGGACATATTATGTATGTTCTTATATTAGTGTTCGTGACTATATAAATGACAGATAAAAGTACAGGAGTAGGAAAAGACATAAATGAACTGCATAACCCTATCATAATAACCCCCCAGGTCTAAAAACCGGGATTACCATTAAATAGGTGGGTTCTATCTTTTAAATGTTTCGAGTAGAGAGAGTGTGTCGGTCTTAAAACATAATATTGCAACGCGAGTTTGTTTTGTTCGGAATTTGGAATTATGTCTTGCATTTGATATACAGAATAGCTAGTGCATGTAGTCGAATAAGAGATATATCTTTGGACCTTATTTCAATGCAATAAGGTGAAATAGTGGATAGATCTCTTTGAAGCAGAATGTACAGTACACATACACACGCACACGCACACGTGCACACACACACGCGCACACCCACACATACACGGTGAGTCAGGCCATATTTTATTTTATTTTATTTTATTAGTGCTAAGTTAAGTACCTATCATTTATGTTGATTTTTGGAAGAGCGAGGCGTCCCAACACAGACTTTTTAAGTCTAAAGGGAGGCCTCAGCAACTGTAATTTTATAAACTGGCTAAGTGATAATAAATACAGTGGTGGTCATATAATTAAGAACGCTTATTTAAAGGGAAGTTTTTTTCCAACTAACAAGTATAACTAACTGCATGTATTTTTTTGTATTTCTCTCTGTATCGCAAAACTTTTGCATACTACCGGTTCATTCGCTGATACAAATAATTGGCTAAAAAATAAATAGATAAACTTTTTACATGAGATCTGAACCTAGTATTACTTCTTACTGGCTGGTCACATAATTAAGAACGCTGAATGGTTTATTTTTTTATTCAAATTTAAATAGAGAACACTCTGTGGCTCTGTGGTTGTAGGTGGTAGGTGTTGGTTTTAGTGCTGTAAGAGTTTAAAAGGTGATTGCTTCGTGTAAAAACAATGGGGAAAAATAAAAGTTGCAATAAATCTACAAGGGAAGTAATAATAAAACTTCGCGAGAAGAATTGGTCGTATAAAAAGATAGCCGACCATCTGCAATGCTCAAAAACAATGGTTTTCCACGCGCTGTGAAGCACTTTGCGACGTATCGAACTACTTCAAATGTTCCGCGTGAACCTAAACAGAGGAAGTCATGTCGTCGAGATGATCGAAATATCATTCGTTTGGCAAAACAAAATCCTTTTAAAGGGTCTAATGAGCTGAGAAAAGAATATTTTGGTGAAAACAATCCTTCAGCAATCTCGGCACGCACTATTCGAAGGCGTTTAGTAGAAGAAAAGTTGCACGGGAGGATAGCAAGGAAGGTGCCCATGTTGAAACGGTGTCATAGGCAAGCCCGGCTTGCATTTGCAAGAAGGTATGAAAACTGGACAGTTAGACAGTGGAAAAATGTTATTTTTTCTGACGAGACAAAAATAAACAGGGTATGTTCTGATGGAATACGATATGTACGACGACCTCCGAATAAAGCATTCGACCCTAAGTACACAAAAGTGACATTAAAGCATGGTGGGGGAAATGTAAAAATTTGGGGGTGCTTTTCTGGACATGGTGTTGGACCTGTTAAGTTGATAGAAGGAAACATGGATCAATTCCAATACAAAAATATACTGGAAGAAACAATGTTACCTTATGCTGAAGACGTGCTTCCGGTTATTTGGACATTCCAGCACGACAATGATCCAAAGCATACTGCACGTACCGTTAAGGAATTTCTCACATCGCAATCAGTTTCTGTCTTAGATTGGCCAGCTAACAGCCCAGATCTAAACCCAATAGAGCATCTTTGGTGTGAAGTCAAGAAAAAGGTTTCAAATCGACAGTGTGGCAATTTAAGAGAGCTGTTCGACGTTTTCTTAGAAGAATGGAAGTCTATCTCTCTTGCGAAATGTAAAAAATTTATAGAGTCTATGCCTCGCCGGTGTAAATCAGTAATTAAAAGCCGTGGACACGCTACTAACTATTAATTTTTGTTTAAAATGTATTAAATATCTTTTTTTCCTTTACGCACTTCACATTAATGTGATTTATTTAGTCTAAGTTTTATATAATACAACTCTCGAGCAGTTCAATAAATCGTTCTTAATTATTTGTCCAGCTTTATTACTATTTGAATTTGTTACTATAGAGAAAAAATACAATTTGTAAAAGAAATAGCGATTTTATTTTATATTCCTAATCCCGTTTGCTCTATTCATGTGGCTATTTCAAAACATAACTAGTTACTTTTAAGAAGGAACATTATAACTACACATGTCATGATTTAGATAAATATATTCTGCAACTTCAAATCGTTCTTAATTATATGACCACAACTGTATATATATATTTTTTTTTACAGTAAGCATGTCTATTTTCACCCCCCGGCGCTAACAAGGGATATTATATGTAAATTGAACATTGTGCATTGTTAGGGAATATTCGTGGATTTTTTAAATCGCATATCTCATCACAATATGAAAATACCGTAAAAGATATCACCAAAAATTAATTTAGAATTAAAATCGGCCATGAAAAACGGATCATTATAGAGAGATCCGATATGCACTGTGACGTCATGTAACAGCATTGCCATTGTTTTTCTAGAAAGAGATAGGATTAAATTTTTGTTGGCTATTTTAATAGCTTTTCAAAAAATATTCAGCAGTTTGTTAACTAGCTGTTGCCGGCGGTTCCGTTCGCGAAGAAAAATAAAACTTAGCCTTTTTACTCAGGGATAATGTAGCATATTACATATTAATGCTGATGGAGTTTTTGAAATCGGTCTAGTAGTTTTTGGATCATTCGTTACAAAAAATACAAATACTCCTATTTTTAATATTAGTGTAGATAGCTCTCGCAAGGGATTTGGAAATAAGTGTGTACAACACCAAATTACTAGCATCTAGAACACCAGTTACTGGCACCTAGTAATTGTTGAATTATTCTCCATTACGCTAGGGCACTTTAACCTAATTCGTGTTTCTTAAAACCACGAAAAATGCCGGTTAATAAGACATCATATGTATGGAATGGTAATGAAACGCATGATCATTCGGGTCACCTGACACGGTAGGTTCTTATTTATATTATAATCTATATGTTCGTATTATAGGCTCGAGAAAAACGTCGGTTCTAATTTATGGAAACTGCTCAGAGACAAGGCGAGCGCTAGGTTTTATGCCGGACTGCCATTTCTAGGACTGTAATTGCCCATGATCACCATTTTTATGGATTTTTGACAAACGGCATGTAGGTCCGCCATTATGTTTTGGCTTCATGGTTTAGGAAACGACACCTTATTGTAGATTATAAAAAATAATTTTGTAAAACATCTCAACCATCATGTATAATCAAAGAAGTATTTTATAAAGAACTTAGACCTCTGGATTTTCAGATTTTATTAACAACTAGAGGACTTCCGCGACTTCGTACGTGTAGAACTAGTTTCCCTCTACCCCCCCAATTTCTCACCGTTGGGGGTTGAATTTCTAAAAATAATTTCTATGTGCTCACTTACATCATGAAAGGAACCCCTGTACCAAATTTCTGGTTTCTTGAGTAGTTTCGGCTGTGCGTTGATGTATAAGTCAGTGAGTCAGGTTTGCCTTTTATATAAGTATACATATACAATTTTTAGATTTTCGTTTAAACTAGGGGTGTTTCTCGGAGCTGGCTGAAAATCAGCGGAGCAGGTGTTTAACACCTCAGCATTATGCTGAGCCAGTGTCCGATTCACTGCCGCGAAGACACACTCACAACTCATTTTATTGCTATTATCTGTTTTTAATTTTTTTTTTTTTGTGCGTCTTATGTGTGTAGTGAATAAATGTATTTTTCTTCTTTCTTTATGTTTTTAGAAACACTTTGCTCTATGACAGAACAGAATCGCTTCTTGTAAAGGTTGCCACTTTTAGAAACGTGGTAGTTCCACCTGTCACTACGAACAATAATTAGAGTACCTAGTGCTTCTATGAATTCCTACTCTTTTTATGCCGAGCTATATGATATGCCATTTCTTCACTAGCATTTCTCGTTCTCTTAGCTCGAAAAGGGCATGAGAGAATGAAAAAAGTACGCTATAAAGTTTATGTTTTCTATATTTGGTACGGTACATGACGGTAACTTAAAAAGTAGTATTAGTACCTACGTGTAAATGCCTCGGCATCTTGCATTTCTGGGTAGGACTTTTTTTGGGTTAGCTTGTGTGCGAATAAGTACACACATGCGGACGTTTATGCGATGGAAAGGGAATCACAGAGTTTGCACGTTCGACTTAACTAATGTTAACGCCCGGTTTGTGAGGAAGAGCGCCCTCTGTACTTGTAGTGTCTGTATTGTATTATATTCTGTGGCGGCGAGTCTTAATTAAGTCCGATTTTCACAATTTGTAGAGGTCTGTACAGTACACGAAATTATTCATAATAACTACAACATCTTCTGAGGTTCGGAAGGAAAATCGGACTTGATTTACGGGTGAGACACATTATCGCATTCTGAATAGAATTTTTCATTTTCACAATCCTCTTAAGTACATACATTACATATTCCAACCAACGCGCGGATCAACTAATAATTGTTGGTTAAAATAATAACAGATGCATGTGAAAAGATTAGACTTGGAATTTTAGCATTTCATGATGATGTCACATTTTTTTCTACTCGCTCGCAGGTCACGGAACTTTAAAACATCCCAAAAATTGATAATAACACTTACATAATGATTTAATGATAAATGTTATAGAGACATCCAATAACGGATCATTCGATGTATCAAGTAAAAAAAAATACCTATACTTTACTTGTATTGTATGAGATGTATCTGAAATCAACATGTTTTGTTTATGTTGGGGATTTTGAAATGCATATCTATATCAAATTATACCTTTGTACTACCAAGTCTCTGAATTACACCGCGGACAGGGGCAGACGGATAGACGGAACCCTAAAAAAGTTAGTTTTAAACAGCACGGCAGGGCCGGCAGGGCGCGACGCTCATTTTGTAAAAGGACGCTTTCAAAATCACCGTTGCGATTGCGACCTGCGCGGGCCGTACACATTATGCACATTGCTAGCTCGCGTAGTGTCTCCCTCGCGGGAACATTTCAAAGGGGGGTGGCCTCTAAAGAAACCTTTTAAGTTTTACGGGAGGTTTATTATACATAATACTAAAGTGAGTTTGTTTGCACTTTAAAGATGCACCTGCAGCTTTACTCACATCCAGCGAGACGTCCTTTCCTTGACGTCCTCGGACAAAGCGTCCATTGTCAATATGAAGAGGTAAGGGCTTGAAACTAACCCTTGGTGAACGAACATGTCGGTGGTTCCGGCGGCATAAACTGCATTGACTGTACATCGCACGAATCAGCATATTTCAGGGGTAGTCCTTATCCTTTCAAAGTTCACCACAATACCTCTCGGTTGTATAGAGACACTAGACCCTGGGTCTGTTTTCAACATGGTAAAAACAAAATCGTTTTTAACTGACCCGTACCCTTACCATGAGTTACAATTAACGTACTCATAGAGCATGCGACTCGCTAGCGATTACGGTAATTGCAACTGATGGTAAGGGTATTGTTATCGTATTGCTAACGTTTTGACAGGTCTTACTTACTTGACAGTAATGGCGGCTAAGTTAAAAACCATACCATAACAGGTCAAATACGATTTGCATTATACCGCTTACAATAGAGGAGCAGGAGGGTTATTATGACATAGCTATACAATTCTGTTTACGCTGAGAGAACAGGACAGAGCTATATAACTTCTATAGCTCTGTCCCTTACGCTCGCCGTAAAATGAACTGCAAAGCCATGTCAAAATAAATAAATAAGCCCAGAAAGTAGTATCTCTAAGTAGCCTGTGTAACAGAAAATGTAAACAAAACTCGTTTGTATAACCCTGTTTCAATACATTTGTTATAATTACACAAGTTAACATAATATGTGTTTTAACAATTAAAACGGATATTATTGCAATATTCATACATGAACTGTCACTTTACTTTATCTTATGAAAAATATGACTATAGATATGTCACACTCCATTCTCGTTACATTAATAGAGATTGACGTCCCTGGTGCTGTTAACACGTCTAAATTTAGAGGTTTATTTTTGTTTTGGACACAATATTAGGTCTGTTTAATTACATTTAACTGCGTTTGACGTAGGTATTTCGTGCATAAAATACTCGTGTGTAAGCGCGCCAACCATCGTAAAAGAGGAGCATTTCATATTCAAAAGCGGTTTATGACTTTTATGACGCAAGAAGTTTAACTTTATGATTTCGGGGTTGACATATTTACATCTCATGTTTTCGAACATATCAGTATTTTTTAATGTTTAGAATACAGACAAAAGGATAGTTGATGGGAGGAATCATGCACATATTGTGTACCGTATTTTACTTTTTTTAAAATCTAGGATTAAGAAGTAACAAGTACCTACCTATAGTTTTTTTTCTTAAATGTTATGAGGTTTTCAGTTTTTAGGGTTCCGCAGTCAAACTAGAACTGTGTACCGTATGTTAGTTTAAAAAAAAAACTAGGTTTAAGAAGTAAAAAGTACCTAAATACCTATGGTTTTTTTTCTTAAATTTTATGAGGTTTTCCGTTTTTAGGGTTCCGCAGTCAAACTAGGAACCTTTATAGTTTCGTCATGTCTGTCCGTCCGTCCGCAGCCTGGCTCAGACTCTTATTACTCGAAAGCTCTAATTTGGCATGAATATACGTAAAATAAAATGTTGAAAAGAATTCTACCCCATAGTGTGTGGGGTGGGCGGGGTGTCGTTGGATAGGTCTTTCAAAAATATTGCGGGTGTACGATTAAGGGATCCGTTTATGAAATTTTAAGCTTAAAAGCGCTAATGTTTGTTAGAGTCAAGTGTCAGCCCCCACCCCTACATCCAAAACTACAAATACTAAAAATATGAAAAATATCTTCAAGGACAGCATAACGAATTTAAAAGGAAAACTATCACGACTAGGTAAACTTAATTATTTCCTGAGATACATTCGACTAAAGTGTTTTTGTACCTACTAAAAATCATCTAAGACAGCACCAAATAACTTTAAATAGAAAATGAGTTCATACATGTTGATTTTGGTCGTAACGGCTTCGGAACCGTACGCTGAGCATGGTCCGACAAGCAATTGCCCGGGTTTTTCTACTGGGGCCCATTTCTCAAAGCATATTAGTCTAATAATCTTAGTGTATTGTCTAATTAGACAAAACACTAATACTATTAGACTACTATGCTTTGGCCCCTGGGGGCCATTACTTAAAGCGTATTAGTATAATAATATTGAAAATGAAACAAAACACTAATATTATTTATTAGACTAATATTTTTTGAGAAATGGGACCCTGGTCTACCTTTATGTGCATAGTGCATAGCTTTCAAAACTAACTTCAGGATTGTAGTTCTCTCTCACTCGCTCTTATGCTAGTCCGAAGCCTGACCGACTACGCGAAGCGGGAAGTTTTTAAAGCGATATGTCTTATTTCACAGAATGTTTGAATCAAAAGTGGTCGTAGTTAGTTTTAATACTACGTAATGCAAAACAATAATAGGGCTGCGTATAACAATGGCTGTAGATTATGACACAGGATAAATAATAGTAGTAGACCGATCAGGTGATTATGATGGCTATGATGAGACATCGGAGCGGCATGCGAACGGTCGGCAAACAGAGTGGGCTACCAGTATTGACAAAAGTTTCAGTGAGATCTAATTATCGCTAAGGTTGACACGTCACCGTCATAATATAACAACGTATACATTACGTATATATTATTACAAGGGAAAATCGAACTTGTATCATGACGAGCAAATGTACTTCAACCGTACGGTGGAAGACCACATTTCTGGCCGACTGTAGGTACCTACTATGCGTTTGGCTAATAAAACACCTTAGATTGAAATCAAGTATAAAGTCGATCTGTAATGTTGCATTCCCTTAAAAAAATGACGCACATTACCCCTCTGTCGATCGTCGTCGAATGGGGTTTCAAAATAAGTGACCAAATATTAGTGAAACAAGTACACATTTGGTTTTTGTTTTTTGCATAAGTTACTTTAAAATACATTCCAAAACGTGTACCGCACAAAGTAACAAACCAACAGACAACAAACCGAGCTAATTAAAACCAAAAGTTCGAATAGGTACTGCAAGAACTTGAATGATAATTTGCTTACGCCTAAGTTTCCGTATGCAAAGCAGCCAACGGGACTCTATTAGCCTCCGGCCTGTCTGTCCGTCCATCCGTTCGCAGCGGGCTGTACTTCATGAACCGAGAGAAGTATACCGTGAAAACTTTCATGGAGAGTATATTAAATATTTCTATTGCCGCTATAACAACAAAAATAGAAATTAAATTAAATACACGAATGGTACGGAACTCTTCGTATGCTAACTTGGCCAGTATTCGTTGTTTTCTTTTGGATTTTTAGTTTCACTGCCAATAAGGTAGGACAGGACGGTTAGAGAGCGTTGGTTTTGTGATAGGGACCCGTATTTGGCATCCTTTAAGTACAGAACCAACATGGCAACATTAAACATGAAGTCCGTGTGTCAGACGGGAATAGTAATAACTTTGTCGTTCACGTTCATAATAAGATTAATAATGTATGTTGCCAACCCGCAAATTTAGTTTTCCTCACTAATAACGAGACACCCTGTATTGTATTTCATGTAAGATGCGGGCGAACAAGCGGCGAGCCGGGCAGTCTCACGGTGGTAAGGGTATACCCGCTGTACCAAAGAAACCGCAAGTGCGAGAACAGCCATAAGGAATAACTTGGATGATTGGAAGTGGAAAGGGAAAAGAGAGCAGATAAAAAATAGAACAAGCAAAGCTGTGACAGACGAAAATCACGACTCAAATACTTATTTTACATGCAAGTAAAATTACTTGGACGCGACGCATATCTAGTACTTAATGACGCATATCATATATCAAGTAATTTATTAGATTAAATACTAATAATATTATAAATGCAAAAGTTTGTGTTTTAGTTTGTTACTACTACTCGCTGCAACGGCGCCATATCGGCCACTTTTTATCCCGGAAAATTTAACGTTTCCGAGGGAATAACGATAATCGAAACGCGGATAATCTATATGTAAATTCGCGAGCAACAGCTATTTACTTATATTTTACGGTAAAAATACACTTACCTAACGAATTAACCCCTGATGATTAGTATAAAATCAATATGCACCGAACTCCTAGAATAGTTGAACACGTTGCAACACTTAACGGCCAGCAGGGACAACGCTATTCCATTACTCCATTATGCATCACCCTGCAGAGCGCATACCTACTTATGGACTTGGAGTGTGTGTAGTGTGATGGTTGAAGCATAGGTATTTAATTGGAGCCAGTCACAGACACCAAATAATTCATATTTAAGGCCTCAAAATGAACGTTACCGCAGCATTTCAGTTCATGAGCTTTTATTTTAAGTTTAAGAGTCTGATACTGAATATTAACTGGGGGGTGATTCTCTCAAGAAGCAAAGGTGAACGAATGGACGAGTGATCTTTAAGCGGCGAGATTAAGTAGTCCGGTCAGTGCGAACAAAACACATTGTAGCGCGTGCATTTTCAATTAAGCAGCCTTATACGTTCGACCCATCGGCAGGAACCATGCTGCTAAATTGAAAATGCACGCGCTACAATGTGTTTTGTTCGCACTGACCGGACTACTTAATCTCGCCGCTTAAAGATCACTCGTCCATTCGTTCACCTTTGCTTCTTGAGAGAATCACCCCCCTGGTCGTTATTGTTATTCATAAATAATGTATTTGATAATTATAATAATTTTATAATTAGGTATAATCTGACCTTTAATGTAATGAACATTCTGTACAATAATTTAGAAAAAAAAACAGAGTTACAAACTATAACTCAGACTTGACAAACCACGTCAATATTAAAATGTACCCTGCTATTCATAACGCACAATATATTTAGCTAAAATATAACTTAATAACACTTCAGCCTCGTCTTTCATTGTGACATTTCAATTTGCCAGAAAGTGACTGAAAGTAATTCAATTTTTTTTTTACGTTTGTGAATAACGGAGTTACATGTTATCCTATGTCCTCACACGGGCTTAGTCTGGCTCGCCCGTAAGCCCGTCGATGATTTCTTCTAATAGAATGACGCTCGAAATAATAACACCTTTACCTAGTTCTCATATGGTTGCTTCACACGGCACCGACGGAACTCGTGGTCCGCTCGCTCTTGGGAGTTACTTAATCGAATTATAATAAAGATAATGCTAAGAAGGATGTTACGCGAATGGATAGAATAAGAAATGAGTACATAAGATGAAGTCTGAATGAGGTAAATATCGTCAGGATGGCTATATTGGCTATAAAGTAGGGGAAGACCAAAGAAACGATGGATGGGCTGCGTGAGAGATGATGTGGCTAGAAGGGGATTAACTACCGAGATGACGAATTGACGACTAATAGTGAAGTAGGGAAGCAAAATACAAATTAATTTCTCTGTCGTGTAGCTGTCTTTTTTATTGTTTTCCCTGTTGTGGATGTATTGATATTCATTTATGTATTTATATATATTTATCTGTGTATTTATGTAAGTCATATATATTATATATATTGTATTTATTTGTTTATGTATTTATTTTCTTATCTATTTATTAGTATAGTGAGCGTATATTTATCACTTTTTCTATATAAGTATATTTTTTAATACTCATGTTTAATAAAATAACTTACATAGTTTCTTGTTATTGCTCGCGTGAAGTCTGTACCACCTACCTCGTAAAATATTTTAATTTGACACCTTATCCCTAGTAAGGTTGTCTGGAAGAGATCGCTAATCAGCGATAAGACAGCCTGTTGTTTACCTGTGTTGTTTTTAATTGTGCTGTTTCTCTGTAATGTTTTTGTTTGGTGTACAATAAAGTGTTTTTATCGTATTGTATAAGTTGAGATAAGCGCTGGAGAATGATGATCATATTATTAGACAGTTGAGTAACCAGCTGAATGGGTAGGAGCCGGCTTACATTGCCAGCAGTCACGGGTTCGGGTAAGGGCAAATATTGGCGGATGAACACGAATATTTGATAAGCGGGGCTGTTTTGACTACGTAGTGATTCTAACATTTCTAACTATTGACAGGTACTAACACGTACCTATTGGAACTAGTATGAATAGTTAGAATATCCCCTTAGCCCTACGTAATGTTCGGACTTGATTATTACCTAGTTGAAATTATATCATAAGGTAATGAACTAATGAGACTAAATATTATTTATATAAATTATTTTTCTATGTCAAAAATACTTTCTTCATTTTGTAGTATACAATCTCGTTTAGGTACAATACATTGCGTTTATATTGCAGGGGGGTGTATGTGCCTCTATATAAATTATGTAGTCATAATAATGCAAACCTACAGCTAGGTATGTAGATCTATTGTAACGGATAGTATTTAAATCAGAATCAAAACGTAACATTATTTACGCCGGAGAAATGCGTTAACGCATACCACCGGGGTCCGGGGGACCGTTGTTGGAGGGCCGCAGACACTGCTTGCGCATTGACTACCACCTTTAAAACTAACCTACGCTACTTTGCGGGTGGTAGGACCTTGTGCAGGGTCCGTCCGGATCGCTACCACCATCTTATCCATTAACCTACCGCCAAACAGCAGTGTTCGCATTGTTGTGTTCCGGTTTGGGGATAAGACAGCCGGTGAAATGACTAGCATAGAGGCATTCCATCTTAGTCCTCAGGGTTGGCAACGCATTTGCAGTCTTAGGATTGCATTGTAGTCTTGTGAATACGAATGTCTATGGGTGTTGTTATTTACCACATAGGTACTTAGATGAGTGTGCTAATTTGTTAGCATATAATATTTTAGACCCCGCTATGACTAGCATAGCGAGCGACTGTAGGACGGAGCCTGCGCTGAGTTTTATTAGCGCCGGCCCCGCGCCGGAGCTGCCAGTTCATTTAAACTGACAGCTTCGACAACGGCCGCGGCTGTCGTCCGCGGCGACAGTCGCGGCGGCCCCGTGCCTGCCCACAGGCCGACGAACATTAGAAATAAGTTTAGTAATAATGTAATAAATATAATTCATCAGAATATACAGGGATTTTCTAGTAAGTATCTAGAAATTAGTTTGTTTATAGATAGTGCTAATATTTATACACGTTTTATGTGTCACTGAGCATTGGCTTAAGGGTCATGAGTGCATGTTTAATTTTAATAATCATGATATTGTTAGCATGTTTGCTAGACAATCTTGCAGTCGGGGCGGATCCCTGATTATGGTCAGACGAAACACTAAATCTAAGGAGCGCAAAGATATTGTTGCGAAGTCAGTTGAACGTCATATTGAACTTGCGTGTGTTGAATTGGAACAATTTATTATTATTTGCGTATACAGACCCCCTACGGCGGATTACAGGCTTTTTGAGAACATTCTAGAGAATGTTCTAAGTTGTGTTTTTAATACTCAAAAGTGTATTGTTGTTTGTGGTGATTTTAATGTTAATCTGCTGGACAAATCGCCCACGTCTGTTAATTTACTGAGTGCTTTTAAATCGTTCAATTTAGTCAATCTGTTTTATGAGCCAACAAGAATTACAGCAACGAGTGCTACGTGTATTGATAATATATTTAGTAATTTTGACCCTATTCAGAAATCCGTAATCAATATCTTAAGTTCGGATCACTGCGGCCAGCAAGCTTCCTTTAAGGGGAAGACTGATAATGCCCCCCAAGAGTTTATACTTAGACAAATTACTGAAAATCGATTGGAATTATTTAATAATAAGGTGACTAACCAACTGAGTTATATGTCGTGTACTGGGGAAGATCCGGATACTTTGTGTACTTCTTTGTTTAGTTGCATTATTAAGGAATTTGATGCATGCTTTTGTCTGAAAAAGGTACGAGTACTCGTACTATTCGAATAAAATTTGTAAATCTGACAACAAGATTAAAACCGTTTGGAACGTAATTAACACTGAAACCGGTAGAACTAGAATTAGAGACCCGCACTACAGCCTGCAAGTTGAAGATACTCTAGTAAACTCTGACCTTGATGTGGCAAAAGAATTCGAGCGGTTTTTCACGAATATACCTTTGGAGACCACTGAATCTTTACTATCATCTCCTGATAAGGCTGAAATATTATTAAGATCTAATGTTAAGGAATGCACGAATGTGTTTAAATTTTATCATGTCACCTCTAAAGTTGTGATAAAAACGTTTAGGTCTCTTAATATCAAAAAGACTGAAGATCTTTGGGGCCTCTCAGTTACAGTACTTAACTCCATCTTAGAGTCAACTGCGCCTTACCTAGCTACTATGTTTAACAAGTGTGTCGATACTGGAGTATTTCCTGATCTCATGAAACATAGTAAGATCATACCCTTGTTTAAGTCAGGGGCAAAATCAGACCCCACAAATTTTAGACCGATTTCAATACTACCAGCACTAAGTAAAGTTTTTGAGAAATTAATTCTTAATCAAATTTCCTCACACTTTAATCAATATAAGCTACTTCATAGCAGTCAATTCGGATTTACCAAGGGACGATCTACTACCGATGCCGGTTCAACTTTGGTAAAACATATCTTTGATGCCTGGGAGAAATCACTGGATGTAATTGGAGTGTTTTGTGATCTGTCCAAGGCATTTGATTGTGTTGATCATGTTACGTTGGTGCGGAAGTTAAGCTACTATGGCATCAAAAACGGTGCCCTTGATCTTCTTACATCTTACCTTGCTCACAGAACTCAGCGGGTAGACATTAACAGAACACAATCTTCTGGGTCATCTGTTTCTATGGGTGTGCCTCAAGGCTCTATCCTGGGCCCGTTCTTATTTTTAATCTATATTAACGATCTCCCATATGTAGTGCGCGATAAACACGAAATAGTCTTGTTTGCTGACGATACGTCACTTATATTCAAAGCGGATAGGAAACAGGATAATTATAACGACATCAATGTTGCGTTGTCTACAATTGTTGACTGGTTTACAGCCAACAACTTACTTTTAAATGCCAAGAAAACCAAGTGCATTAAATTTTCTCTGTCCAACGTGAAAAGTATGAATGTGGATAGAATAAGACTGAAGGATGAACCACTGGAATTCGAAGATAGAACAGTATTTTTAGGTGTCACTCTTGACTCGAAACTGCAATGGAGTGCGCATATATCCACACTTGCAGGTAAACTAAGTTCGGCGGCTTATGCGGTAAAGCGAATTCGACAACTTACTGACGTCGAGACGGCGAGACTTGTGTACTATAGTTATTTATTTCCATAGTGTTATGAGCTACGGAATTTTGCTGTGGGGAAAAGCGGCCGACATCCAAATTATCTTTGTACTACAGAAGAGGGCTGTACGTGCTATTTACCAATTGGGGTCTCGTGTTTCACTTAGGGATAAATTTAAAGAAATCAACATTCTTACAGTCGCGTCTCAATATATCTTTGAGAATATCATGTATGTACGCAAACACATACATGAGTTTAGGCATAACCGCGACGTTCATAATTTGAATACTAGAAATAGAGATAAGCTCGCTCTTCCAGGTCACCGTCTCCGCAAAGTAAGCACTTCGTTTGCAGGGAACTGTATACGTTTTTACAACAAGATACCTTCTGATATCGTCAATATGCCGTTCAATAAATTTAAGTCCCACATCAAGCGCTGCTTGTTGGGTAGGGCATATTACACTGTAAATGACTTCATTGGTGACCAAGATGTCTTTAAATAGTGTCTGGGATATTTAGAATGTTTGTAGGGTATCTTGATAAGCATAGCCTTTAAGCAAACTGTGTATTCAAACAATCAATGTTATCTTTACTAGTTCTTGTGTGTACAAGACGCTTTTAAACGAGAACACACTGTGATGTTTCTCGCCGGACAGCTTCTTCACACAATATTACTTTTTTGTTGTCCGGCAGCATGAGCATGTCACGCTCGCTCAAAGGTCTTTGCTTACGGCGGCGTCGTTGATCGGGTCGCCACTTTCCCGAACATATGGTTGAGAGAGGCGATGGCTGAGATACGCGTCATACTCGTGAACGGGTGCTGTTTGTGGGGTCCGGTCTGTTCACGTTTGCAAGGACTTTTTTTTTACTTAAATAAATTATTCTAGTTACAGCTTTTTGACGTAGAGACCTCGTCGTGTTGTTCTCAAAGATTTTTTTACGAAGTTTAAGGTTTATTGACCTTACATTTGTAAAAAAATATTTTTGGTACTTTTAAGAATTTATTATTTATTACTTTATTACCTAATGTAACTTACTTTACTTAATGTAACTTAGTTTTAAGTACTATGTTATTATGATTGAAAAAATTACCTTCTGCTGGAGTTTCTTGCGGCGCTTCTTCTCCGCAATGATGGTCTTGTCCGAAGCGCTGGTAGACTCACCCTATATTACCGACGTGTAAAAGAGCCCTCATGTGGCCTATTTACTGAATAAATATTTTGATTTTGATTTGATTTTGATTTTGGTCACAGTTTCCACTTACCATCAGGTGGCCTGTGTGCTCGTTTGTCTTCTCTATGCCATAAAAAAAAAACCTAACCTACGAAAATCGAAGTGGGCAAATAAATTAATGACTCAGTGACTGTGCCCGGCGATCAGTCGCCGATTAAGTATTTTTGTCTATCGGTTTATGAATTCCCATCAATAACTATTAATTGTTATATTACCTACTTATGTTTCATTCGATATTTCATACACGATTTGTTAATCTGCACCGCACGCTTTATTAGCCTTCGACTAGTGTAAACGGATTTATTATATAGTAAATAACGGATCAAGTTAAACCGAATTTGGTTCTACCGAATGTAATGGCGCCATTAATAATGATAACTTTTAATTTGTTTTAATTCCTTTCATAATCAAATCACGTTCTCGGAAACGGGTCCTTTTAAGATAAAACTCGAAAAAGTCGTTATAGGAGGCCAGGAGTAAATAATAGAACAAGATATATTTTAATACTTTGTCTTAAGGCTTCATTCTACACCTAACACAAAAAGCCAAATTTCGGTTCAAAAGATTACCATACGACAAAGCGTGTGGGTCGGGAATAAAGCCATTAATAAACAATCTGATCCAATATTTCATTTCATCTCTGCCGGTTTAGGATTAATTTAATAACGAACACTATTCTTTTCGCTTAAAATTTCGACTTCTAAGAAAGATAAAAACTGCAGAGGAAACGCTAGCGAAGGAATTTGAAAAATAAGAGCAAGTATATTGCCGTCCCTAACGATAAGCGGATACCGGGAGATAAAATTATATCTAAGCTTTAATATCCACGTTTCATTTTCCCTTTTCCATTCTTTTTATGGCATAAAAGTAAGCGAGCGCGCACAGGCTCTATTCTTCTCAGTATAACCATATTGCCTTTGACATGTTATCGTATGGTATTTAAATAGGGTCAAGACGTTGAAAATACAATAAGTCAAAATAAATAATAAATAATAAGGTAAAATCAACATGGTTTTACCGAATACAATGAAGAGTCACGTCACCTGATGGAAGTGGTTTTGATATGAGAAAGATGTATTGTAATGTTATAATTAGGCATCGGAGTTTTTGTCGCACGGTAAGACTAATAGCAAGCTATGGAGTCGTCAGTTGCCATAAATCTAAACTCTTATTCATATTCATACTCATTTATTTATTTAATTATTTAGGATTTTTTTATAATCAAGGACAACAACGTTGACGAGTTTAGAAACGATTATTTAATGTTATATTTGGAAAATAAATATTACAGTAAAAAATAATTACCATTTTTATACTGATTTCATTACGAAAATTTATAAACAAACAAAAGATACATTAAAACACGGCAGAAGTGAATGTTTTAGTCCACACTAGTGGCGAATTACCTATTCGCAGGTGTATAGTTCAAGTTATGAATTTATTATCTAATAGGTTTTTTTTTAACTTGACTAAGATAAACATAAACAACGGACCATGGACAATATCCTTATCCAAACTTTATTACGCGATAAACGCAGCCATGTTAGGACCTGGATGCAAGCCGAGGGCAAAGATATCTTGCCATAAAGTATTGAGTTACCCACACTGGGACACAACAGCGCGGACACTGCTGCTAGCTGGATGGTTACTGTGTGAGATTGTATGTAAACACTTTATTGTACAAACAAAAGAGATAATTATAAAATAGAAAAAATATAATAGGGATGTACAAATGCGAACTTATCCCTCTTCCAGCTAACCTTTGAGCGATTGAGAAATAATGAATGGTAACGAATAGCCAAATAAGCACAACATTAAAACAAAACTAAATATCAATAGATTAATACCTACCGCCAAACAGCAGTGTTCGCATTGTTGTGTTCCGGTTTGGGGGTAAGACGGCCGGTGAAATAACTAGCATAGAGGCATTCTATCTTAGTCCTCAGGGTTGGCAACGCATTTGCAGTCTTAGGATTGCATTGCAGTCTTGTGAGTGCGAATGTCTATGGATCACAGTTTCCACTTACCATCAGGTGGCCTGTGTGTTCGTTTGCCTTCTCTATGCCATAAAAAAAAAATATAAAAAAAAAAAATATTATATAAACATAAACATACATATATAATATATAATAATTTGGGATAATTGCAGGAGAATGATGATGATGATGGTGATGATGGTATATATATTTATAACTAATGTAATAAATAAATTTACATAATAAACAGGAAAAAGTTTTAAGAACAAGTGTCAAGCCAGAACGTCTTCTTCTTTTTCATGGTTCAATACCCAAAGGATGCCAAAAGGTAAAAATTAGACCCTATTACTAAAACTCCGCTGTCCGTCCGTCTGTCTGTCACCAGGCGCTATATCATGAACCGTGATATCTAGACAGTTGAAATTATCATAGATCTATGAAAATCCGTGATACCTATATCACGGTCGCGGTCGCGGAGTCATCTCTGATGTATTTCTGTTGCCGCTATAACATCAAATAAAACAGAATTAAATAAATATTTAAGGGGGCTTCCCATACAACAAACGTGATTTTTATAGATAGCTAGCTTCTCCCCGCGACTCAGTCCGCGTGGAACTGGTTTATATCGTAGCTGCATACAAATTTTCACCCTCTATTTCACCCCCTCAGGGGATGATTTTCGGGAAAAAAACTATCCTATGTCCTTTCCCAGGATTCAAACTATCTTTGCACCAAATTTCACCTAAATCGGTTCCGCGGTTTAAGCGTGGAGACGTAACAGACAGACAGACAGACACACTTTCGCATTAATAATATTAGTATGGATCGCACTAGTTCGACTCGCACTTGGCCGGTTTTTCTTTTGTCGTAGCCATTTTCGTAGCAATCCGGACGGACGCTGGCTGCACAAGTCTTAACAAATGCTAGCAAGAATGTCAAACAATTACCTCCTGTATTACTCATTCATTATTCAGGAATATCATTAATATCATAAGCACATAGGTACTTTTATATATGGAATTAGCTTCTGGTCACTCCCCCTATTTCTTCCCTTTGGGGATAGATTTTCTGAAAATTCTTTCTTAGTGCTCACCAAATTTCGAGTTTCTAGGTACAGTAGTTTCAGCTGTACGTTGATATATAAGTCAGAGAGTCAGGTTTGCGTTTTATATTTATATATTAGAGATGAAACAGATAGTGATTTAGCCGGATACCGGATACGGAATATCCGGCTGGCTCACAAGCCGGATGCCAGGATATCCGGCGGCCGAATATCCAGCAGGACTTAGTGTATTTTTTCTGTGTTAGAGTCGTTACAAGTTCGTTTTCCGACAACGACGTTGGTAATCGCGGAGATATGGGTACTTGGGTAGATAGCGGGACAGCATGAGCTCTGGCTCGCTTATTATTTGTTTAGTTTTGAGTTAACATTGGTCATCGTTCGTTCGTGTGCAGGTGGAATTCAAGTTCCGAAAAAATGTCTACACGAAATAAAAGATCTCCAATTTGGCAATATCTTGATATCAGCGATGACAACAAAAAGATATTTATGCAAATCTCTCGTGGTGGAGAAGGAAAAAAACAGGTATTTGTTCTATTAGGTACGTAAGTAGATACTAACTAAACTAAATCCAAATCCTGTTTCACTTTATTTACTTCTTTCGTCAAGCACCTCAACCATGAGTAACCATTTGAAATCCAAACATGCAGATAAGTAAAAGGAGACTCATAATAAGAATGAGTCCGTTGTGCTACCGCTGCTGCCAGCATCTGATGCCCTCCCTGGTCCTAGTACATCTGCGAAATTGACCCAAAAACAATTGAGTCACCGGATAGTTACCGGATATCCATTTCGCCTCTAATTTATATAGATAGATAATCTCGCTCAGCTAAATAGAGAAAACTGATTTCAAATGGCAATCAAAATTTATAACGCCTTCCTTACACATCATGACATGGACAAATCTTTACACGAATGGCAAAAAAAGGAGTGTAATGGTTTCAGGGTTCATGTATTATGTACCTATAAACGGTTCTTTATTCCACCATAACTTCTAAACGGCTGAACCGATTTAGATGTGTGTGGTATCTTTAGAATCCTTTCACCGTCCCAGGTGGCATAAGATAACCTTTGACCTAAACTGTTAAATTTGCAATAGCAAAAATGGCAAAATTACAATATGCATCAGTTGGGATTTTAAAGCTTGCTTTTCATGTAGGTATGTAGTTATTAAATATGTGTAGATATTAGAAATACTAATTTTTAATTTCAATATTTTTTGCACGCTTTTTAATCTTTTTCAAATTACCAATATGACTATATCAACGTCTCTTAAAGACCAGAAATTAATAATAGGGGGTTAATAACTTATAAGAAACATGAATATTTACTCCGCCATTTTAGACTGATTTTCATCAAACATAGCTAAGAACACTCCTGAGTGATTCACCTTTCAAACAAAAAAAACAAAATCAAAATCGGATCATCCGTTCGGGA
Source organism: Acleris laterana (assembly GCA_963966035.1). Taxonomy (NCBI): domain Eukaryota; kingdom Metazoa; phylum Arthropoda; class Insecta; order Lepidoptera; family Tortricidae; genus Acleris; species Acleris laterana. The sequence goes on along the minus strand of OZ014438.1, from coordinate 77,424,138 downwards.
ACTACGATGCCACAGACAGACACACACAGACACACGGACACGTCAAACTTATAACAACCCGTCGTTTTTGCGTCGGGGGTTAAAAACTATCTCTGTACGTTTTCCTTTTCATTAAATTATTAGTATTGTAACAGAGCGTCTGCAGCTTAGCAGTCCGCTGGCGATTTTGTCTCGTCAGTTAGGTACGCTGTTTTGTCAGGAAGAGCGCCATGCATACAATATATACCTACGTAGGTACTCGAATGAGACCGCGCCTTCGGCATGTTTTGACCCTTTCACCGCGCATGACTAATCCCTGCGTTATTAATCCTTTTGAGGCACACAAGAACTAAGTCAGTACATTTATTTAGAAAGGCCTTCAGAAAAACATCAGTAAAATTTAAGCTACCTGTTGGTATTCGCGATTAATATTATGTTTATAACAACCCGTGAAGGAACTTCGATAACAAGACGACTACAGTGCCCAAAGTATGGGATTGTTTGTAATTTCGAAGACGTGATAAATAACTCTGTGAATCACGAATCGGACAAAGCACAAACTAAGTTACGAGAACTCAAATAAATATTCAAGCCTTATCAGCGCTAAGAATAACATTCGTGAAATTAAAACTGCCGTCATGAGCATTCGAACTACGAAACAAGAACCGATTGTTTACCATGTATAGAATGTCATCACTAGAACGAGCTAAGGTTCAAAGTATCGTGAGAGAACTTTTACGATGCAATATAATTAGGGAATCCACTTCACCTTATGCGTCGCCAGTAATACTTGTAAAAAAAAGGAATCGAGTGACAGACTGTGTGTTGACTACCGAGCTCTTAATAAAATAACAGTCATAGAGAGATATCCTTTGCCACTGATTGATGATCAGTTGGATAAGTTAGGCAAAGCACGATATTTTACTTCCCTGGATATGGCTTCCGGTTTCCACGGAATTCCAATAGAGGAGAAGTCAATAGAGAAAACAGCTTTTGTTACACCAGACGGTCATTATGAATGGATCAGGGTCCCCTTTGGGGTCAGCAACGGACCTAGCACTTTTCAAAGAGCTATAAATACTGCACTTGGGTCTTTAAGAAATGATATAGCTCTAGCTTATATTGATGACGTCATAGTACCTTCATCGAGCATTGAACAGGGTTTGCTGAGGTTAGAACTGGTTTTAAAAGCCTTAGATGATGCAGGGTTTACTTTAAATCTAAAAAAGTGTAGATTTCTGCAAACAGAAATAGAATACTTAGGAAGAGTGGTTTCTGAAAAAGGAATTCAACCTGGGAAGAAAAAAATAGATGCTCTAATCAACGCCCCGATTCCTAAAAATGTAAAACAGGTGCGACAGCTAATGGGATTGACAGGATTTTTCCGCAAATATATACCAGAGTTTGCGACTAGAACAGCTTGTATTACTAATTTATTGCGTAAAGATACAATTTTCCACTGGTCTGAAGAATGCGAGAATTCTCGAAAATATATAATAGAGCAATTGACAAATGAACCTTTGTTAGTCATTTTCGATCCCGAAAAAGAAACTGAATTACATACTGATGCAAGCAGTCTTGGGTTTGGAGCTATTTTATTTCAATGACATGGTCAAGATCTTCGAGTTGTTTCATACTACAGTAAAAAGTCTTCACCAGTGGAATCTAAGTATCATAGTTATGAATTGGAGACAATTGCTATAGTGAATGCCTTTAAAATGTTTAGAGTTTATCTACTGGGCATCAAATTTAAACTAGTTACAGACTGCAATGTAGTAAAAGCTACTGCATCAAAAAGAGACTTACTGCCTAGAGTAGCTAGATGGTGGACATACAAGACTTTAACTTTGAAATCGAATACCGTAAAGGCAGCAACATCCAACATGTTGATTTTCTCAGTCGAAACCCGATATCAACTAAAATTGCAGATATACAAGTTAATGACCAAATAACCTGGTTGGAAGCTACGCAAAAACAAGATCTAGAGGCAACACATTTAATAAAAAGAGTAATAGAAAATCCTGAAGAAATCAAGGAATATACTTTAAAAGATGGTATATTAATGAGAGTATTCGACAACGAAAAAAAAACTAGATACTATGTGCCATCTTCGGTTCGATACAACTTGACAAGAATGTATCATGACGAACAATGCCATATCGGCGTGGACAAAACCCTACAATCACTGAAATCAAAATACTGGTTTCCAAAAATGACATCCTTTGTAAAAAAGTATATTGGACACTGCATCACCTGTCTATCTGCGAAACGTCCAAATGGCCCAAAACAAGGTTATTTAAATCCCATAGAGAAGTTGCCAATACCATTCCATACAGTACATGCTGACTGTACTGGGCCATTTGGAACAGTAAACGATAATTACAGATACATACTACTTTTGGTGGATGCTTATACTAAATTTACCATGTTATTACCTCTTGAATATCTAACAAGTTCACAATTGGTGAAGGCTCTAGAACCTCGACTTTATCTATTTGGGAGTTTGGGACCACTAAAAGGATAATTACAGATAAAGGAACCAATTTTTCTAGTAGGGAGACAAAAGAACTCTTAAAAAAGATGGATATTGAAATTCATTTTATCGCAACAGGAGCAAGCAGAGCAAACGGCCAAGCTGAACGATACGTAGCAACGGTATTAAACTTACTTGCATGTGAAGTAAGTCGAGGGTCAGAATGGTCGAGCGTTATTTGGAAAATTCAGTTAACACTTAATACGACCATACAAAAGAGTATAGGTTGCACACCTATGGAGCTACTTACAGGCATCAAATCAGAAGTGCCTGCAATTCGACGATTAAATATGGACCTTCCTAGTATTGAACTAGAACCACAGGACTTACAACAATTACGTAATACCGCTGAGGAGCGGCTCCGAAATAATGCACTGAAAACAAAATTGAGATTTGATAAAACTAGAGGAAATAATTTAAAATTGAAAGAAGGTGACGTTGTTTATGTTCAGCAACAACGGACTCGGCTAAGTAAACTTGACCCACGTTATAATGGGCCATTTATGATTGAAAAGTGTCTACCGAAAGATAGGTACAAAGTGAAAAATGTACAAAAGAAATGTAAGAAAGAAATACAAATTGTGCCTAAAGACCGAATACGGTTGTGGAACCGTGAGGCAGGGGAAAACGCACAGGCCGTGATAGCCTAGTGTTTACATAATGATAGTCTAGCAAAAATAATAAATAATAATATATTGCGTGAGCTGCTTAATTGTGCGCTGGGACCGCCAAAATAATATACTGGGCGTAGCTATTTACTAACGTGGATGAGCTGGGACCGCCAAAATAATATCAAACTGGGCGTAGCTATTTACTAACGTGAATGAGCTGGGACCGCCAAAATAATATCAAACTGGGCGTAGCTATTTACTAACGTGAATGAGCTGGGACCGCCAAAATAATATCAAACTGGGCGTAGCTATTTACTAACGTGGATGAGCTGGGACCGCCAAAATAATATCAAACTGGGCGTAGCTATTTACTAACGTGAATGAGCTGGGACCGCCAAAATAATATCAAACTGGGCGTAGCTATTTACTAACGTGGATGAGCTGGGACCGCCAAAATAATATCAAACTGGGCGTAGCTATTTACTAACGTGAATGAGCTGGGACCGCCAAAATAATATCAAACTGGGCGTAGCTATTTACTAACGTGAATGAGCTGGGACCGCCAAAATAATATCAAACTGGGCGTAGCTATTTACTAACGTGGATGAGCTGGGACCGCCAAAATAATATCAAACTGGGCGTAGCTATTTACTAACGTGAATGAGCTGGGACCGCCAAAATAATATCAAACTGGGCGTAGCTATTTACTAACGTGGATGAGCTGGGACCGCCAAAATAATATCAAACTGGGCGTAGCTATTTACTAACGTGAATGAGCTGGGACCGCCAAAATAATATCAAACTGGGCGTAGCTATTTACTAACGTGAATGAGCTGGGACCGCCAAAATAATATCAAACTGGGCGTAGCTATTTACTAACGTGGATGAGCTGGGACCGCCAAAATAATATCAAACTGGGCGTAGCTATTTACTAACGTGGATGAGCTGGGACCGCCAAAATAATATCAAACTGGGCGTAGCTATTTACTAACGTGGATGAGCTGGGACCGCCAAAATAATATCAAACTGGGCGTAGCTATTTACTAACGTGGATGAGCTGAGACCGCCAAAATAATATCAAACTGGGCGTAGCTATTTACTAACGTGGATGAGCTGGGACCGCCAAAATAATATCAAACTGGGCGTAGCTATTTACTAACGTGGATGAGCTGGGACCGCCAAAATAATATCAAACTGGGCGTAGCTATTTACTAACGTGGATGAGCTGGGACCGCCAAAATAATATCAAACTGGGCGTAGCTATTTACTAACGTGGATGAGCTGGGACCGCCAAAATAATATCAAACTGGGCGTAGCTATTTACTAACGTGGATGAGCTGGGACCGCCAAAATAATATCAAACTGGGCGTAGCTATTTACTAACGTGAATGAGCTGGGACCGCCAAAATAATATCAAACTGGGCGTAGCTATTTACTAACGTGAATGAGCTGGGACCGCCAAAATAATATCAAACTGGGCGTAGCTATTTACTAACGTGGATGAGCTGGGACCGCCAAAATAATATCAAACTGGGCGTAGCTATTTACTAACGTGAATGAGCTGGGACCGCCAAAATAATATCAAACTGGGCGTAGCTATTTACTAACGTGAATGAGCTGGGACCGCCAAAATAATATCAAACTGGGCGTAGCTATTTACTAACGTGAATGAGCTGGGACCGCCAAAATAATATCAAACTGGGCGTAGCTATTTACTAACGTGGATGAGCTGGGACCGCCAAAATAATATCAAACTGGGCGTAGCTATTTACTAACGTGGATGAGCTGGGACCGCCAAAATAATATCAAACTGGGCGTAGCTATTTACTAACGTGAATGAGCTGGGACCGCCAAAATAATATCAAACTGGGCGTAGCTATTTACTAACGTGAATGAGCTGGGACCGCCAAAATAATATCAAACTGGGCGTAGCTATTTACTAACGTGGATGAGCTGGGACCGCCAAAATAATATCAAACTGGGCGTAGCTATTTACTAACGTGGATGAGCTGGGACCGCCAAAATAATATCAAACTGGGCGTAGCTATTAACTAACGTGAATGAGCTGGGACCGCCAAAATAATATCAAACTGGGCGTAGCTATTTACTAACGTGGATGAGCTGGGACCGCCAAAATAATATCAAACTGGGCGTAGCTATTTACTAACGTGAATGAGCTGGGACCGCCAAAATAATATCAAACTGGGCGTAGCTATTTACTAACGTGAATGAGCTGGGACCGCCAAAATAATATCAAACTGGGCGTAGCTATTAACTAACGTGAATGAGCTGGGACCGCCAAAATAATATCAAACTGGGCGTAGCTATTTACTAACGTGGATGAGCTGGGACCGCCAAAATAATATCAAACTGGGCGTAGCTATTTACTAACGTGAATGAGCTGGGACCGCCAAAATAATATCAAACTGGGCGTAGCTATTTACTAACGTGGATGAGCTGGGACCGCCAAAATAATATCAAACTGGGCGTAGCTATTTACTAACGTGGATGAGCTGGGACCGCCAAAATAATATCAAACTGGGCGTAGCTACTAACGTGAATGAGCTGGGACCGCCAAAATAATATCAAACTGGGCGTAGCTATTTACTATGGTACTTAAATGAGCTAGGATCGCCAAAAAAGGTGTGCCGTAAAAAAAAACATAACAGCTGATAAAAACAAACACTTAGAGATTAACCCACAATGACAAAAACGCTGCGGTCGCTGACCTGCTTGAGCACAAAAAAAATATATTTGGGGTTCGAGTCCCTAGATACTAAAGCTTCAGAGACAAGATAACTGATCATACAGTTTTATTTTAACCTGTTAATGTGTTGGTTCTAAAATCGTTTTGATTTCAGGTACAATAAACTTGCTGAGCGAAACCACCCCAAAATCATTTATCGTATCTCAATGTATTTAACTATAAGATTAAAAGTTTAGTATAAATTATTATGTAGTACTTCCAAAACAAAGCGCTATAAAAAAAAATGGTCATGACTTAGTTGTAATTACTTAATTGTAAGTTAAGTACTTAAGTATCTTTATTAGTTTGTGCTAGTATAGTTATAACAATATCCAACGTTGTTTTAGTGTTAAAATGTAATAATATTAAGTTAAATTGTAAACACCCTAAAAGAGCAACCCTACAAGTTTCTTGCTCGTTCTTCTTGAGGGAAAACAGCATTCCGAACGAGTGGTAGATTCAATATTCAAAAATAACTAATAAAAAAGATATAAATTGGACTAACTGAACGTTATGTGAATTGGTTTATTTTAAATGAAAAGGCTATTCAATTAGAGTTAAATATGGATATTTATAAACTGATTGTGAAATAAGAAGTTTGGATGTTTCGAGAGCGAAACATTTTGCAGGAAGGCCGTGATAGCCGCCTGACGACACAGCCCTTAATGTAAACAAATGTCGCGCGGAGAGTTTAATTAAAACAGTTTGGTTTTAACCGCCTCCGAGTTTTGACGTTTCTTTTGTTAACCCTACCTATAACTTCTGTCTCGTGCGTTACGATAGCTGGGATAAATCTGTTTTTTTAATTATTCTTCCGGCCGTTGAATGGCATGGCGAGTCGATATGGAGTTTTATGATAATGCCTGCTTGACTTCAAGCTGAGCAAGTGAAATGCATAGGACCTAGGTTAGGAAATACAAGAAAAGGGGGGGTGGGCGGTAAGAACAAATTAGCGAGCGAAATGAACCGTAATTTTATTTACACTTTTATTTTGCTCTTGGTTTTGTTCGAGGAATTAAAATGAAAAATCCTCTTTTTGAAATAGTGTAGTAACATTTGTATGTAATATACATATATGTAAAGCGTTTCGGACGAGCTGGTTGAAAAAAATGACCCGAGGGGCTAATGCCTAACGCACTCGCAATCGCAATCGTTTTCATTTTGAAAATCGAATGTTGTGAATTATCTACATAAAAAATGATAACAATGGTTCCACCTTGAAGTCGATTGCGAATATTGCGATTGCGAGTGCGTTAGGCAATAGCCCCACTGGTTTCCGAGCGGGTCGGCAGTGCCCTAGCCCTAGCCTACGAAGCTAGCAGTGGCCCGGCCCGGGGGATCTATTTCTGGTAAGGGATAATATCTACTTGTGTAAGCGATTTAAAAAAGAGATAATGTAACCTAGTACCTATAAGCATAAAGCTTGGTTTTGGGTAGTAACGGCTACCGCGTTAGTTAATTTTTAAGATGATACCCAGTTTTTTTTTATTATTTTACAAAAGCCAAAGAAAACTAATTTATCCGCGTACCTATGCACTAGTACATCTGTAGTCTGTAAATGAAAATGAAGGTAGGTACAGTCACCAGCAATAATATATTATCTAACATGGCATGTCATATATTTTTGCGCCGTATGTTGGATAATATATTATATTATTGCTGGTGACCGTACCGATAGATAAATCAAGATTTACGTGTACTTAATATCTAAGTACACAATAATGTCAATAATATTTATTAATTAGGTACAATATGGAAGTTCTACTTAAAATATCAATCTAGTAACCATATAGGTACTTAATTGTGTAAGTAAGTAAACTCTTTATTGCACAAAAAGGAAACGTAACGCAAAAAACTCATACTTATGAAATTATTAATATTATTATAAATTATTATTAATATCTTCTATATAATAAAAATTAATCACTAAATGTGTTGCTAAATAAGCGCAAAAATCGAGAACGGCTGATTCGATATGGCTGATTTATTCTTTGTTGTGTTCGTTATTGTCAGGATAAGGCTTAATTAAGGATTAAGGCTTAAAGCTTAAGGATAAAATTGAAAAATAATCCAACGGGAATGTCCGAAATTAGCAGCGGGGCGAAGCCGCTGGCGGGCAGCTAGTAGGAAATAATTACCCGTGTGGTTGCCGTGTTAGAATAGTGCTACTCCATGTCTTCCAGTGGATGTCGTACGAGTAAGAGGCGACTATAAGGGAGACCTGCTGCTGCGGGGAGCCTTTTAGTACTGTTAGGCGATGGGCTTGCAGCCTGTCACTAATACGCTGGTAAACATAATAGCCTGTGCAAAATGTCGTTACAGAATTATCAACAAGTTTTTAGAGTTGTTGGTATTTATGTAGATCTGCCATCCCCACTCTGGGAACGAAAGTATGAGTTTATGTATGTATGTAATAAAGTAAATAGTTACAAAAAAACAATACCTACTCTTGAGCTTCATACAAATACCTATTTGCCTTTACTGGTATCAAACCGGGAACCGCTATGCAAGGGAGACGGTGCTGCGAGGTCTTGGGTGTTTAACTATATTGCCCATTGACTAAATAATAGGTACCCAGTTACCAATGTGTACATAGGTCAAAATTATCCATACCGTAAACTCACTCAACTATGGCTATGGTCCTAGCTTCACTGCAATTAACCTATGATTCATACATTTTATACTGTCTGTGAGCAATTAGAAGATGCTTCGGTTTTGTACTTCTCTCTCACTCGCTATTAATGAGATCATTTGAGAGCGAGTGAGAGATAAGTAAAAAACCCGAAGCACCGTTTAAGAGCTATCGCACTGTATCTAGGTAGGTAGGTACTTAGGTGTCGATCTTGTCTGCTCGGCTAATGTAGGGAACAAATAGGAAAGTAGGTATGCTAGAGATAAACACTAACGAGATATTATTTATTTAGCAGCAACGACTCTAGTGATACGGCACTGAGTAGATAGGTACAAGTAGGTAAATAAAACAACAGATCTACCTAGTCCCCTTGTCTTTTTGTGGGTACGTATTATAATCCCGAAAGTTCATAAATCATAATACTTACACTTAAAATATCGGCGATTAAAACACCGAAAATCAAAATACCCAAAGCTTGAAATATCTATTTTCAAATGACCGAATGTTTAAAATTCCGAACGTAGATAGGTACACGTTTACTTAGGTAGGTACACGTAGACTTTGCTACTCCGGCGCTGCGGGAAGTACAGCCCCCCCCGCTCTTGCGTGGGGCAGTGAAGGCACCCGGAGCTTGCCTAAGCAGCTTCGGCTTTTTGGACCAGCCTCAGCCGCTAGGGCTCACACGGTGCCTCCGCTTCCTTACAGCGGGCCCCCGGCATTTTATATACATTCTAGGGGTAGAGCAAACAAGACCACGTAGAATCGGGGTTGACAGATTCGTTTCTGAGACTTTTTTGAGTTTGAACTGTATTTTAATTCATCTAATCTTCACGTTTTATAATAACTAAGATCGCCGTCAATAGAACTTGCAAATAATGTAAACAAAATCAAACGAACCAATTCACCATGGTTACTCGATAATCTCTCTCGGTCTTTGCAATGATTTATACACTAGATCATTATTTTCATATTAAGTTTAAAATGAAATAACTTTTAATAAAAACACGCTTGATGAATATTTGAGGTTATGTGTCAAACAGTAGGTACTTAAGTACTAATTTATTTACATCCTTTACAAGTTCTATTGACGGCGACCTTAAAGGGTAAAGGACTGTTTGAGCCAAGCTTTGTTTATATAAAAGATACTTAATATATTATAAATAAATAACAAATACCGAATTGGCTGAGCTCCGTCTCCAGGTGGTCTTGTATGCTTAAGACTCAAAGGGCGTATATAAGCCATTTTGACTAAAATAACTTTTTGTTGGGGTTTTGTTGCTTTTTTCTCTATCGATGTATGTAGTTAAAATTGAGAAATTCACAAAATTAAGTCAAATACGACCCAATACTTTTACAAGATTTTAGTAAGAATCTGGTCGTAAATGATATGAATTTTTATTTTATTAATTATTTATGTATTTTACACAATGGATAAAATAACTCAAAGGTCGTATGGTCAGTTGTCAACTAAAAATTGAGCATACGCCCTTATTATTCTTGTATAAAAATTAAGTTGACTCATACGAACAAACGTTAATGTAAATTTAGGTCGTATCATCGCTCCTAGACCAAAAATTGCGCATAAGCCCCTATTATTTTGTTATAAAATTGAAGTTGACTCATACCTACAACCTGACATTGATTGAGTCTAACAACCTAATGTGCCCTATACTGTGATAATTATGTTACCATAGTTATCTTTTGGCTATTCATCAATAATGCGAGGATATGACATTGATGCAAAAATATCAATTAAAAAGCGAAATTCATACCGAATTATTAGAAAATTGAAGTTGACTCATACAACCTGACATTGATTGAGTCTAAAAACCAAATGTGCCCTATACTGTGATAATTATGTTACCATAGTTATCTTTTGGCTATTCATCAATAATGACGAGGATATGACATTGATGCAAAAATATCAATTAAAAAGCCAAAAATTCATACCGAATTATTAGAAAATTGAAGTTGACTCATACAACCTGACATTGATTGAGTCTAAAAACCAAATGTGCCCTATACTGTGATAATTATGTTACCATAGTTATCTTTTGGCTATTCCATCAATAATGACGAGGATATGACATTGATCCAAAAATATCAATTAAAAAGCGAAATTCATACCGAATTATTAGAAAATTGAAGTTGACTCATACCTACAACCTGACATTGATTGTCTAAAAACCAAATGTGCCCTATACTGTGATAATTATGATCCCATAGTTATCTTTTGGCTATTCATCAATAATGACGAGGATATGACATTGATGCAAAAATATCAATTAAAAAGCGAAATTCATACCGAATTATTAGTAACAGTTACACCCTATCCATTTCACAGATACTGTGGATTTAAGGGTATTAAATGCCTTATTGTTTCATATCATGGGGCGTACAGGATTCCTATTTTCTTTATTTGTTGTTTTTTCCTAAATATTATAATAGCCATGGTATTATCTGCAAAATCTAAGAGTTAGGGCCCAAAATGAACTTTATAACTCTATAAACAAAAAAAGTACTTACGTCAAAAATATTTTTTTATTTTTTATTTTTTGCTTCCCTGGAAAATGGCATTTTGGCATTTCCGCCCTTTGAGTCTAAAGGTATCGATATATAAAAAAAACTAGACTACATAAAAAGCCGATGGCGCGGAGGGAGGGTAACCCTCGCCCGCCATTTCACCCGCTGTAAGAAAACGACAACAAGGGAGCCGTAGTGGCTGACTCGTTGCCAAAGGTGACCAAAAAGCAGCTGGGAAGGCGAGCGGTGCAGCACAGCAGCACAGCAGCTGTGCTTTCTTACGCAAGGGCGGAGGGGTTGTACTTCCCACAGCGCCGGAGCAGACCGTTACGTACCCATTTCACGGTAGGTATATTTCCCGGGATTATAGTTTTCGGGATAAGTCTTTGGGATTTCAGACTTTCGGTCAAACAAACTTTCGGGATTTTAAAATTTCGGTGAAATAACCATTCGACATTTTAAAATTCTGCCTTCCGTTCATAGGTCTTTTGAACTTCGGTATTATAATACGTAATACCTACCTACTTACCCCTTTTTGTGTGGCTGTAAATTTCCTTCCAAGGGGAAGTAGGTAGGTAGGTAGGTAGGTAGTTAAAGCGCCGAAGGAGCCTTTTGTGGTAGATTTGTGTTAGTTTCACGATAAGTCCAAAAATACGAGCATCGTTAGTGTGGTGTTTAATAAATGTGCGACGGTACCACTGGCAACACTGTGTGTGTCTATGGGGAGATGGCCGTCCGTGCTGGTAGCGGTACAAGAGCAACAAATAAATAGTTGTTTTAATTACAATCATAATTACGATACTATCTCCAAAGTACGTACATAAATGTGTACGCTACAATTGGCGACGAGGTAAAACTGTAAGTAGTGTGTGATAATAATAAATTTCAAATGTATCATCAACAATAGTAATACGCAATACGCCGGCCGGCGCCATGTTGTAATAAAACAAACAACTTCGGCGTTTACAAATTCACAGCAAAGTTAATTTTGTTATTGTTAAAATGAGTTAAAAGTACTTTATTTTAACTGATTGCTATTAAATAAATGACGATACGATACAAAATGTGGATGTCATAGACTTGTAGTCATGATAATTTATAAAATTTGTTGAGACCAACTAATTGTTGAAATATGTACTTAGTACTTATACTGAGGATTCTGTTCCATTGGTTTCACTACATTACTACTGTACCAATTGATATCAACTATATGAGGTTCACAGAAACCGTAAGTCACTTTCCATTGATATCAATTAAAAATGTCAATTAAGCTTAAATGCAAAATGTTCCATTGACATTAAAACAAAACTGTGCCAATTGATATCAACTAGATAATATAAGGTTCAAAGAAACCGATGGTTCCATTGATATCAATTAAAAATGTCAATTAAGTTTAAACGCAAAATGTTCCATTGACATGAAAACAAAACTGTGCCAATTGATATCAACTATATTAGGTTCACAGAAACCGATGGTTCCATTGATATCAATTTAAAATGTCAATTAAAGTTTAAATGTTCCATTGACATAAGACAAAAACATAAACTGTTCCAATTGATGTCAACAAATAATACAAAATGTTCCATTGACATCAATTTAAATATGCACATATCAACCAATGGCGTAGTCATATGCAGTACATATTGGTGGAATTTAACCATATGTTGTTCTTCATGTTTCAGGCAAATGTATAATGGCTCAATTACAAACATTTGAATCATTTGATTGTGAGGGGGACCCAAACTCCGTTGGGTCACGATGGGCAAAATGGAAACGGGGTCTCCAAATCTACTTGCAGGCAACTAATGTAGAATCAGCAGAAAAGAAAAGAGCTACACTTCTTCACACTGGTGGCCTTGCTCTGCAAGAAATATATTATAATATACCAGGTGCTGATGCAAAACTAAAAGATGCGGAAGGTAAAGAAGTAGATGTATACAAAATTGCAATACAGAAACTTGATGAGTATTTCGCTCCAAAGCAGAGCTATGTCTATGAAAGGCATGTTTTTCGTTTATTAAGACAAGAAGAAGGGGAAAAATTTGAAAAGTTTCTCATAAGACTTAGAAACCAAAGTGCAAAATGTGAATTTCCCAACGACAACAATTTAATCGATCAAATTGCAGAAAAGTGCCGTTCAAGTGAACTTCGCAAGAAAATCCTGACACTTGGGGACACTGTGACTGTTGATAAGATCATCATGGAAGCTAACACTTTAGAAACAGTGGAAAGGCAACTAAGTGAATTTCAAAAGCCGGCACAGGATCTAACAGTGAATAAAGTTGAAACCAAATACAACAAATTTTCAAGACCTGAAATAGAATGTACCAGATGTGGGAGTAAAAAACATAAATCCGACAGTACAACATGCCCTGCTAGAGGGAAAATATGTACCAAATGTGGTTATAAGGATCATTTTCAAAAACTGTGTAGAACAAGAAAGTACAAACGGACAAATAATTACAAACGGAAACATGACAGCTCTCAAATTGACACATCCTCCTCAGAGTCAAATACAAAGAAAAGCAAAACAAATCCAGCTACCATTCAATACATATTTCATTTGGATGATGATGAAACCGTGAACTGTCAAATTGGTGGTGTGGATGTAGACATGTTGATTGACTCTGGCAGTAAATGCAACATCATCACTGACAAAACATGGGAACATTTGAAGACATGTGCTGTTGAAGTTATGAATCAAAACAAAAATACTGACAAAGTGTTTATGGCATATGGAAGCATGGAGCCACTAAAAGTTTTGGGATCTTTTGAGGCAAAAATCAACATTGGCCGTGAAGGACATAGTGCCACTTTCTATGTTATCAAGGATGGCACCAGGGATCTGCTTGGCAAGGAGACTGCTATGACCCTAAATGTTTTAAAAATAGGGGTAAGTGTAAATTCTATATCACAAGGCCCTTTCCCAAAATTTAAAGATATCCAGTTACAAATTGCTGTAAATGAGACTATTACCCCAGTAACTCAACCATGTAGGAGAGTACCTATTCCTTTAGAAAATAAAATAAACTCTAAAATTGATGAACTGATTGCTAAGGATATTATAGAGCCAGTAGATAAACCAACTTCTTGGGTGTCACCAATGGTGCCCATATTAAAAAGTAATGGGGAAGTTAGGATATGTGTGGACATGCGATGTGCCAATAAAGCCATTATCAGGGAAAATCACCCTCTACCTACAATGGCACAATTATTACCTAAATTCAGAAAAGCAACTGTATTTTCAAAATTAGATATACGCGAAGCATTTCATCAAATAGAAATTAGTGAAGACTGTAGAGACATAACTACCTTTATTACTAACAAGGGATTATTTCGCTATAAACGTTTAATGTTTGGAATTTCTTGTGCACCTGAACATTTCCAAAAAATTTTAGAAAGGATACTTTTGCCATGTTCAGGTGTTGTAAATTTTATTGATGATATCATTGTATATGGTAGTACTGAAAATGAACATAACATGAGATTAAATCATGTACTGGAAATACTTAAACAAAATAATGTGTTTTTAAATGTGGACAAATGTATATACAATGCAAAAAGGATTGAATTCATAGGCCATGAATTGACATCTGAAGGGGTCAAACCTTTAGACAAATATATTAAAGGTATCGAATCATTCAGGGAACCGAAAACTATTGAAGAAATTCGAAGTTTTCTGGGACTTGTAAATTTCATTGGTAAATGGATTCCAAATTTAGCAACCCTTACTGAACCACTGCGCGGAATATTAAGATTAAAACTCCACAAAAGCACAGATATTACCAATTATTGGAAACATGAACAAAAGCTAGCATTTTGTGATTTAAAGAAAAGTTTGGGAAACATTACCTCTCTAGGATTTTTTGACCCTTGTGATAGGACACAAATAATGGCTGATGCAAGCCCCGTCGGTCTTGGCGCGGTTCTTATTCAGTGGGACAGTAAGGGCTCCAGAGTCATTGCCTATGGTAATAAAACTCTAACTGATGTTGAAAAGCGTTACTGTCAGACTGAAAAGGAAGCGCTTGCCATAGTCTGGGCAGTTGAACATTTCCGGATGTACTTATATGGTTTGAAGGGGTTTGATTTGATAACTGACCATAAACCTTTGGAGGTCATATTCGGTACGAGATCAAAGCCTTGCCCTCGAATAGAACGGTGGGTTTTGCGTCTACAATCTTACAACTATAAAGTAATATATCAGCCAGGAAAATTTAACATAGCCGATCCTTTTTCAAGGTTATGTCCACCTGTAAATTCAATCCCTTTTGATGATGAGTTCCATGTAAATCAAATTGTACAGTTTGCGCGACCAGTAGCTGTCTCTTTTCAGGAAATAAAAGATGCTTTTCGGACTGATAGTGAACTACAATTAGTAAAACAAGGTCTTTTACATAATGAATGGGACAGTAAGGTCAACAACTATAAGTTATTTGATTCAGAACTGTGGCTACATGATGAAATGCTGTTGCGGGGAAACAAACTTGTAATACCATCTAAATTGCGGGGTCAGATTCTAGAAGCAGCTCATGAAGGCCACCCGGGGATAGTAGCCATGAAGGGTAGGTTACGGACCAAAGTATGGTGGCCCAAGATAGACAAGGATGCTGAAACCATGGTCAAAAGTTGTCAAGGGTGTACCTTGGTTTCAGGACCTAGTCCACCTATACCAATGAAGAGACGTCTGTTACCAACGCAAGCTTGGGTCGATATAGCGGTAGATTTCTTAGGACCATTACCAAGTGGGGACTATCTGTTTGTAGTTATCGACTACTATAGTCGGTACAAAGAAATTAAACCTATGAAATCCATAACATCACAAGATACAATTAATGTTTTAAGAGAAATTTTCTCAAGATTAGGCATTCCTGTTAGCATGACTGCAGACAATGGGAGACAATTTACTAGCGAAGCATTTAAAGCGTTTTGTCTAGAATTAGGTATTCGTATGTATAACACCATTCCATACTGGCCCCAACAAAACGGGGAGGTTGAGCGACAAAACCGTGACATAGTCAAACGTCTCAAAATTAGTCAAAGTCTGAAAACTAATTGGAAAGAGGACCTACTATATTATTTAATGATGTATAATAGCACTCCCCATAGCACAACAGGAAAAACTCCTTCCGAACTTTTTTATAACAGACAATTCAGAGATAAAATTCCCCATGTTTTAGACACTGAAAACAGACAAGATGATTTAGAAGTCCGGGACAAGGACACAGAAATGAAGGAAAAAGGAAAAATAGGAGCAGATCGTAGAAGAAAAGCTAAAGAACACTATTTGGATGTCGGAGAAAAAGTATATGTAAAGAATATGGTTAAGGAAAACAAATTGACTTCAGAATTCAATTCCATACCACATACCGTCACTAGTGCAAACGGCAGTGATATTAATGTAAAAAATGATCTTACAGGACATGAATATAAAAGGAATATTGTCCATTTAAAGAAGGTGGAAGGAGAATGGAAAATATATGACAAAGAAAAGGAAGTTGTTGAGAATGGAAAAGGAAATGGGGGTACTGATTCAGAATAATAAATATTTATATTTGTTACCAATTATCCAAAATAGTTAAGAAGTCCAAAGACTGTTAAAAGTAGAATTATTGATTATTTAGTGTTCAAATTATCCAAAATAGTTAAGAAGTCCTAAAACTGTTAAAAGTAGAATTATTGATTATATAGTGTTATATTGCATAGTTTGAAATTGAAAGACTGCATTAAAATGTTGTGCTAATTGGTTATAAGTACACTGAACGTTGTTTAACCATAGTATGTTATATAGTTTGTAACAACGGTAGTTAAAGGAATGTTTAAGTATAAAAAGTTTATAGTAGGTTTGTAAGTGATTACATTAGTTCTAGTGATTTTATATGATCTTATGTTAATTTAGTTCCTATGGCTGTCCTAAATTTACATGTTAAGAAATGGTGATATCTAATCTTACATGTTCTTTGAAATTGTGAAAAAGGAAGAGGTGTGGTGTTTAATAAATGTGCGACGGTACCACTGGCAACACTGTGTGTGTCTATGGGGAGATGGCCGTCCGTGCTGGTAGCGGTACAAGAGCAACAAATAAATAGTTGTTTTAATTACAATCATAATTACGATACTATCTCCAAAGTACGTACATAAATGTGTACGCTACAGTTAGATCAGTTTAGTTAGAGATTAGGTTTGTTACATAGGTAGGTAGGTAAGTATAGAATTTTTCGGAATGGCCGGGAGTTACCTACCTACCTGTTTCTTGGCGAGGCGTGAAGGAATTCAGGGTGTCCAAATTTAATACTAACAAATAAATGAAGATCGATGAAGCATCAAATAATTGATTTTATTTAAGTAGGTATCTGAAGTCAACATTAACTTAAATGAAAATGTACCTATCTACCAACGAATGTTTTGTTTTCGGTTTTTCTCTTAAATTTATTTTATTTGATCTGATTACCCCAATCACGGTTAGTACAATACTCGTACACCAGACTTAATAACCAATACCTATACCTACTCTTGACGAAGTAAGAACTACTGATATAAACTAGACAACCGCTCGGCTTTTAAGATAGATAGGTAGGCATCTAGTAGGTATTAGCACTTATAAGATCGGGCGGATATCTAGTGGTTCTGTAGAATGTTAACTAGATATATGTAGTAAGTATAGAAACACAGGTTATTTTAATGAAACGTCCATACTCGATTCAAGGAACAACAGGTGACATTAAAAAGCCCTTACAAAATAAGCATAATCGAAAGACTCACCGTTATTTAAAAAGATGGAACGGAATCAAAACTCGACGAAGATATTTTCACAAAAACTTATTCAGTCGGTTCACGCTGACGCCACTAAGAAGATGTAACTACTACAGAACGTGAACGTGTCTTTTTTATTTTTATATTGTGAAACAAAAGTCCTCGTGTTAAATACAGAGGGAAGCGTAAAGTTTAGTCTCGTGTAGCGGCGCGGCGCTGCGGGAGACGTCCGTTGTCCACCCGCGCCGACGGCTAACTGAAGTGAAGAGAAGGAAGAGAAATCAGTCAGAAGCGTGCCGCCGCAGCCCGCTCGAGCTTTCTCGCGTCCATCTCGTTCGCACACCCGGCCCGACCATCTTGAAAAAATAAGAAGCCTCACTTACATTTCGGAGAAATATGAGCCCAAAACAGCACCTTACAGACAGGTAAACGACTTCGTTTGCATTGCGCATTGACATCCCTCCTCGAGCTACCGAACACCTTTTACGGGTATTAAACTTTGGAGTAGGTACCTACTTTAGCCTAGGTAGCCTGGGAGTTAGTTCCATATGAATAGAGTACCTACTGTGTATACGGGGTCGTAATACGCCTGTAGAAAGACAAGGATACAATGTGTATCTTCATGAGGATTGCTTTAAGTAGGTAATCGGCATTTAGGTAGTATGGTGGATTTACGGCTCACGAAGTGAATGCGGTGAATGAGACTTTGGAAGCATAGTCATTCTTCTGTAGCCAGATAATTAATTGTATATCAATGGTTTTTTTTTTATAAGCTGGGTAAGTACAATATCAATTTCATTAGCTAGCCGAAATGACGACACTTAGTAGAAAGATAAACACAGGCACGGGGCTAAAAAAAAAATATTTTATCTGTAGCGTTAACAAACGTCTTACTTTAAACACTCAAATTAATTTGTGATTTTTTGTACAATTTTAAGGAATAAATTTATTTTCATCACACTTGCTCGTAAATAGTGTCCTAACATGCTAGAAAAATCGACCGTAAATCCATAATAATACCCGCGGGCCTTTTTTTACCATTACGTAACTAAAGTGCGTAATAGCTTTTTTTTTAAATATTATACGTGGACTCAAACTATTACAATACGTCAGGACCCCAATTCTTGTGCCATTCGATATGAAGTTTCATTCAAGATGAAATGTCAGTTGAATACTATTTCCTAACAATCTCGCATAATAAACTATTGATCTCATATGTCACTAGAATCGGACTCCGAACACGTTTGACATTATCTGTGGTAAGTCACAGACAATGATGTAGTGTAGTCTGCCGCTATAATAAGTTAAAAATATGATCTTTTGTCTGATTTTATTTCATTTCCTCGCAATTGTGATGAAAAACATTGTATGTTACACGGGTGGTAAAGGAAATACAAAGCTCGAGTCATTAAAGCCTTCTTCTTCTAACAGACTCTCGTTTGTAATTCTTTCTTTACCACCCTTAATTAATGTACCTACTATAAATTGCATTTCTTCAGTAATGAATAGCTGGAGTAGGTAAATCCTTAAGTTGGCTCATTTTACTTAAAGGAGACATTCCTTTACCTATTTAAAAAAAGAATCAAAACTGCATTCAAAGATTTTATAAAATTTGGTTGTCTCTCCCGGGAATCGAACCAGCTAAAAATGAAAAAAAATTTAAACTCGCTATTTTATTCTTCTAATCGATAGTATTATTGTTCGGGATTAAATGTCTCTAAGGCCCGTATTAATAAACTCACCTTGGCTGAGACGCACGTCACAAGATACGTCAAAGTAAACGTCATACCATAGAACACTGTAATTTTTGATGCATCTCGAGACGAGCATTAAAGCTGAGATTAGTTTATTAATACGGCCCTGTCTTAGAAATAAAAAAAAAACGTGAATTTTTAACATTAATCATAGCAAGTGTTTATGTTTTTAATTCTTAGCTGGTTCGATTCCCGGGAGAGACAAGAAAATTTTAGAAAATCTTTGAACGCAGTTTTGATTGTTTTTAAAAATAAAGGAATGTCTCCTTTAAGTAAAATGACCGAACTTAAGGATTTAAGCTAGTTTCCCTCCAGGGTCCGACTTATTTTTCCACCCAGTACTTATATTATTATATTAAGAATTTAAGACATAATCTCAATCTCGGAAACGGCTCCAAGGATTTTCATGTAATTTAGTATGCAGAGCGTTTCGGGGGCGATAAATCGATCTAGCTAGGTTTAATTTTTAGAAAACTTACCAATAAATATACCGGCCCGAGCCTTGGCGAGCTGCTAAAAGCTACGAGTCAGGCAATCCAGTTTCAGTTTTCAGTGTCCCAGAAACCGACGTCAACCCTCCCAGGGCTGATAGAGCAGCTCATATTCGTACCTTGATAATCAAACCGTCACTAAACAAAATATATAAGGTATAAGGTAAGGTATATTGGTCGAACTTATAAACTGCATGTTCACTACCGGCGTATATCCGGACGTACTGAAAAGCACACGGGTCTGTCCAATTTATAAGGGAAAAGGGGAGAGGGATTCTGTGGATAACTACAGGACCTATAACTATAGTGCCAAACATATCAAAGATTATTGAATCGATTTTATCAAACTGCTTAATGCGACATCTTGAGACAAATGACCTACTGACTGACAAACAATTTGCTTATAGGAAAAATAGATCAACAACAGCGGCAGCTTATGAAATTTATAACTGCATTGCAACGGCTTTGGATGATAGGTACAAGGTTGCGGGCATATTCTGCGACCTGTCAAAAGCATTTGATGTTATTAATAACGACTTATTACTAGACAAAATTAAACACTACGGTATCAACAAAACAGGTTTTCAGTTGTTTAAATCATTTTTAAGTTGCAGAAAACAGACCGTTCAAGTCAAAATTGAGGGAAAAACCTGGAAATCGGAAGCAGGGGATATAGAAGTTGGCATTCCGCAAGGATCGGCGCTTGGAAATACCCTGTTTTCGATTTTTATTAATGACCTCCCATCTGCTGTCACCGAAGGTCTGACGGTGCTATTTGCCGACGACACCACGGTGGTCGTGGCCGCTTGTACGTACGAGCAGCTCGAGCAGAAAATTACTAAAGTGTGCGCTCACCTCCTCAATTGGTTCTCTGCGAACGGCCTCGTCCTCAACGTCGCGAAGTCAAACGTGATGATGTTCACAGCCGGAAACTCCACTGTCATCGCACCAATACAAACCCCAATGCCACGTTGCGAGTCTTGCAGTTTTCTCGGGTTTTGGTTAGACGCTAAGCTTAATTGGAAAACCCACGTATCTAAGCTGTGTGGAAGGCTTAGTAGTGCGATATTCGCAATACGCAAGCTCAAGCCAATGATTTCGGCTGATGCGCTGCTCCAAGTATATTTATTATGCATATTTTCATTCAATTTTATCATATGGGATTATCCTATGGGGTAATTCCGCGGACTCCAAACAAGTTTTCACTTTGCAAAAAAGAGCCCTTCGCACATTAGCAAGTGTAAAACCGAGGCACTCTTGTAGGGAGCTCTTCAAAAAATATGGCATTATGACACATTATTCACAATATGTTTTCGACATTATAATGTACACACGACACAATATACACCAGTTCAAACGTGTGAACATGCCCGGCAGGGTGACCCGGCAAACGGGCCGCCTGCAGCGTGTGCCGCGGCGGCTGGCGCTGCTCGACAAAAACCCGCGCGTAATAGGGCCCGCTTTCTATGAGCGTCTACCCGCAGACCTAAAAAACGAATCTTCGGATGGAATATTTGGTCGCCGACTTAAAGATCTTTTGACGACGCAATCACTATATTCCGTGAAAGAGTATAGTGATAGGTAACTAGGTTTAATTGATTTGTTGATTTTTGTTTTATTTATTACAAGCGACCCGCCCTCGCTTCGCTTCGGTTTATGTGAGTTTTCGGTAACACCCGTACATAAAACAAAGTTTATTATACATGAAAACCTTCCTCTTGAATCACTCTATCTATTAAAAAAAGCCGCATCAAAATCCGTTGTGTAGTTTTAAAGATCTAAGCATACATAGGGACAGACAGCGGGAAGCGACTTTGTTTTATAATATGTAGGTAGTGATTATTTACCTCTTGACATGATCGTTTTAATTTGAATTGTTTTGATTTTAATTTTATTTTTTTTATTTATTCAATATACCTATTTACTTGACATTTGGGACTGTAGCTAATTAGCTATATTTTTATTTTGTTTAATTTAATTCTTATTTTTACTTTTTGACTGAGTTTGTTTATTTTATTTCATTATTATTTTTATTTAATTTTTTACACTTTGACGATCTTATTGTGAATTCATTATGATTATGTGACATAGAATAATGTAATTTTCAATATGAAATAAATGCCTACCTACCTACCTAAGAGTTCGAGTAATGACAATATTGCCATCAAAATGAAGTTGGATTTCAAATAAAGCATTTTTTTGTTTAGTGACGGTATGATTATCAAGGTGCGATGCCATCGATTTAACCCCTATATATGTTCAGCAATTGTTATGAGTTTCCGAGATATTTATCATTTTAATCGGAATTTGTGTCATTTTTCCTTATGTCCGTGATACGAAAAACCCCTATAACCCATGTATTAATTCTTTATTTTTTCAGTGTTTTCTTGCATAATAATGTAGAATCACTATGAAATAAGGTAGTTTTTAAAGCTACAAGCCCATTTTGTTTTACATTACAACTTTTTGAGTAAATGCGCGAAGTTTGTTTTTCCATACTTGGTGAAAAACAAACGCGGGGTTCTCTTAGTATGGAGAAAGTAGGTAACTCTGTGCGTTTTTTTGTCAGGATTTAATCGCAGTAGGCTCTTGTGGGTCCTAATAATCGTATCTTAATAAACGACAATTTAAGAGACAATGGTTTTGCAAGCAACCGTCACGTTCCGGTAAAGCCGGAGAAGCTGTCTACTTAAGGCTCAATTTCAATGGTCGATAACCCGCATGCTTCTAGCAATCCATTGGTTGATTTTAAAAAAAATTGAGAGATATTGCAGCGACGCGATGTCACAGGAAAAGCATGCAGGCTGTTGCGCAATGGAACTGAGCCAGTGCTACCTGCTCTTTATATTTACAACCTTAATCCAAACAGTATACTTAGTTAACTGTTCAATTACCAGATTAATTAGTAATTACTATTAACAATCAACTAATTAAATTAAATCAAACGCCCTTATGCACTCGTATATATCATGGGGATTCGAGTATTAAAATTTTTACGTAACGCGTAAAACGTGGCAGCGTGAACTCTAACATTCGCGATAACGCGCCGATCAAACAACCAATTCATTTTAGTATAAGTACCTAAATATACAGTAACTGACTCTGAAATCCGCCAAATTTCAGCTAGTGAAAGGGATACAACTATATGAGTCATGTTTATCTCATTTGCAGCCTGGCACTCGGCAGAATTTGACGATTCGTGATACGGCCTCGTATTCCGAGTATCCACTTCAATTAATCGTTGTTTCTGTTACCTATTGGTACAGCCGCGCTATTCGTTTATGCCTATACAAATGGCGTCAAATTTTTGGTGCCGATGACGTCAAAATGACGAAATTTTGCGCACAAGCTGCCTTGGAGTCAGCAGGTGTTCCGATATGAACTGGTACAAATAAATAAGTAAAATGACATAAAAAGTGGTAGAATTTCAGCAGTTACTCAGTTTAAATACAGCTTAGAATGGATTTGGCCAGACTTTAATTAATACGCGAATACGAGGGATATATCTATCCCACAATTTCATTCTCGAGTAAACCAGTAGTGGTACGTTTTTGTGGGAATAGTATTTATTGTATTGTATTGTCTTGTCAGCACAAAACAAGCTGTGGTCGCCATTAAGTTATTCTTGGAATAACTCTATTATTCCACGCGAAACGGTGGTATAGTAACTATTCCCGACTAGCACTATTCTTAGAACTATCGTAATGCGCTAGAACAGTCATTATTTATTTTATAAGCCGCTTAACAAACATGTGGAATGCAAACACCAGCTATGATTACATTTACCAACTAATTATTTAGTAGGTACGTTACTTTGATTTTTAGATTTCACAAAAAATTATAAGCGTTAGGGCAATTATTTTTTGTTCTGGTTATAAATAAGTAACTTATTTTCTAGTGCCTGTATTTTTTTTTTAATATTGTCCTTTATTAGTTTGGGTGTTCTTTGTCTAATTATTACCCAAATATTGCAATAGTCATCGACTAAAAAACTTTAAAGAAAATATGTTTATCCCATGTAATTTGTGAGCTTTCAAATGATACCACTCATGATGTTTCAGCGATATCATTTTTTTCGGTGACTCGTTACTTTTGCTCCTTGAATAAATTGTTTCAAAATTCCAAATTCTAATACTAATGAAGCCTTGCGCGGACCGTTACATACTATATCTGTTCCAAATTTCAGCCTGATTACTTCAGCCATTCCTGAGAAAAAGGGTCTTGACAAACCGACAGACAGGCGGGCGGTAGCGTTCCGTTTTTCACTCCCTATTTGGTACAAAACCGGGCAAGAGCATGTCAGACCATGCTCAGTGGTAGCCGTTACTACAAAAAAATCTTTCTCAAGAAACAACATGTATGTATGTACAAATACACGTAACTATACACACTTTTCGAGTTCAACATTTCCATGTCCATTATCAAATGTATGTACATATGTAGGTACAGTCAACCAATTTGATTTCTAGGCCACTTTGGACTATGTTAAAGTGACGTTGTCAACCAAAACGTAAGAGACTCCCTATGATTTGGTTTACAACGTCACGTTGACAAAGTCCATAGTGGCCTAGGAATCAAATTGGTTGACTGTACATAATGCTATTTTAAGAGTTATCCAATGACATGTCACACATAATGTAGGTAATGAACACCTTTACACTACTTGTATGGCAGGTTGGCAGGCAGGGCAAAAACAAACATGTTTTTTTTAGAACTTGGCTGTCTAACTTAAATGTATAACTATGCCAAATCTCAGCTTCGTAGTATTAAGGGTCTCTGAGTTAAACCGTAGACACACGGACAGACGGTCAGACGGACCTGGCGAAAGTATAACGTTTGCTATCGTTCACTATGAAATACTGCATAATATATCCTTTAAACGCATATGACTGCAAAGCTAAAGTCATACAATGGATTAAAGAGCTCAGTTATGAGGAAACTGAGGGGCTGCTTAGTCTAGGTAGATAATGTTTGTATACACACACACGCAAACACTCACACACACACACACACACACACACACACACACACACACACACACACACACACACACACACACACACACACACACACACACACACACACACACACACACACACACACACACACACACACACACACACACACACACACACACACACACACACACACACACACACACACACACACACACTTACACACACTTACTTAATAGGAGGTCTCAACAATCTTGTAATTAGCACTTAAGTTGTTAAATGAAATAAACTTTATTATTATTATTGGCCTTTGGAAGGCGTACATGGAGCCGAAGCCAACACGCAGAGGCCCTTTAGACAAGTTTAATTTAGTAAAGTGATGGGATACCAACCGGCGATTGTCCCTGAGTTCAAACTATAGAGGTATGCTCCCACGGACAACCACCGATTAGAAGAGACTATTTAAGAAGGATGGGAACATTAATAATAAGTTCTATGAATGAACTGATATGGATTGGTGACCTAGGCTATTGATGAAACTACGGCGCCTGCCTGGCCAATGCTAATTACTTTGGTTGAAATGGCAGGCGGTGACTCGCCAACTCAATGGAATGGGCCTCCCGAAATAGCCGCATATATATAGCAGCAGGGAGGCAACAGTTCCAGAGGGGCTAAGGGTGGAGAGGTGCTTCTGGACTTTAAACGACCATATTGTGCCCACTCGCCACTTATGCAACACATCCACCCTTCGAGCATATAGCTCTTGCGGCTCCACTCTGACCGGCCAATAAAGGCAAGCCAGAGGTGAGGGTCTGTTCCTCGTCATTGTACACCGCAGCCGGCCGGTGAAGGCAAGCGTGAGGTGAGGAACAGGACCTACCCTCGGGAGCAATCAGGTACGTGGTGTCGCCACTCACCAACAGCTCGCCACTAGCTGCCCTGCGTTATTATTATTATTATTATTATTACTATGGAAAGGTATTTTTGGGTACAGCAGAACCGGTTTGGCATAAACCCATATTGAACTTTCCGAGTTTATCGATGCAAACATTGAGATCATCGAGTAACGTAAACATCAAAACAAAGTTTTTATGTTGAAACATCAATTTGTATGATTAATTAAATACTAATTCTGTCATAATATTGACAGAAAAGTACTCGCTTTTTAGTAATAAATGTTGAAAAAAAAACTGCGGCTATTGTGATCCGTATTTTGATTTTGACTGTTTATTGATTTGTACCAGTTTGTGCAGCACGGACTAACTGTGAAGTGTAAAGTGTAGTAATAGTGCAATATAAATGCTGTGATAGTATAAGTACACATCTGTTGATAATGTTGTCAATTTGTATTATTTATGTTAGTTTGTCCGTCCGTTCGTCCATACGTCCACACTTAGCTCTGAGACTGTTAGTTCTAGAAAGTTGGTATTTGGCATTGACATCCATATTAACCACGTCGCGCCGACAAAGTGGTAAAATAAAATCTTACATACATACATACATTAAATCACGCCTGTTTCACAAAGGGGTAGGCAGAGACCACTTCTTTCCACTTGCTACGGTCTTATAGTAATTACTAATTATACAAAGAAAGTGCTCTGAATAAAATCTTGAAGAGAATAATTATTTAACGAGGAGATGTTTTTTGTCCTCGTCTACCCGATTATTGGGGTGTCGCTGTCGTTAGAGAGATCATTTAAAAATGCTGCGGCTTTTTAAAAACAATATTTTGATAACGGGATCCGTTGCTGAAATATTAAGATTTTAAGTGCTCATTTTTGCTAGAGTCAAGTGTCCCTCCTACAGTCAAAACTACAAATACAAAAAGAAATGAAAAATGTAGCACATATATAACGAATTTTAAAGGAAAACTATCACGACAGTTAACTTGATTGGTTCCTGAGATACAGACGACTAATAAAGTGTTTATACCTACTAAAATCATCTAAGACAGCACCAAATAACTAAAATAGAGCATTAGTTCATGTTTTTTGAAATGGTTTTTGTGTAGTTTACGGTTTCGGAACCCAACACTGAGCATGGCCAGACGTACTCTTGCTCGGGTTTTAATCATCCTACCTATGTAGAAACTAACGTCATCGGCACCAAAAGTCGGCCATTTGTATTTGTGTTGTGTGAGCGTTGAATTAATATATCTATTATACTTAGTTACCTATAGCTACTCTTAATCCGCTTAAAACTGCTGGTGGGATCGTGAAACATGATATCAAAGGATGGTTGACCCGTCAGACTGTACAAATTTCATGTACTTACTGGAAACTGTGACCCATAGACATTCGCATTCACAAGACTGCAATGCAATCGTAAGACTGCAAATGCGTTGCCAACCCTGAGGACTAAGATGGAATGCCTCTATGCTAGTCATTTCACCGGCTGTCTTATCCCCAAACCGGAACACAACAATGTGCACAAGGTCCTACCAACCGCTGAGAATGTAATAGTATTTACCAGTGCAGAAAGCGCTTCTTCTAAACAAAACAGCATTGTAGGTCGAATTATCCTACTAGGTATGTTTTTCCCTTCCTATCGCACAAGTCGTATTCATTCGCACGCAACCCAGCCCATACAAATGACACACCAAGGGATGCTTCGCCCTTCGCGTGCGGAGTACGACAGGCCTGGTGGTCGAGCGGCGCCGGCGTCAACGTACGACCAACCTCGAGACACGCTCGGATAAGCTATTTGCATACGCTGAGGGATCAGCCAGTGTATCTTCGGCAACGAGCTCTCCAGCTGGTTTAAGAGAGGAACCCCACAACAACGCTCGCAACGCTCGTGGGTCAATATTAGCGGTTGGACCCAACTTAAGGCGCATACCTCCCTCAAACTGCAATAACCTCGTCCTGCCCTGCCACTATCAGGGTTCCGTAGACAACGAACATACAACGAGTCCTTATAGGTTTCGCCATGTCTGTCCGTCCCTCCGTCTGTCCGCGGTTTATAACTCAGAGACCCTTGGTCCTACAAGGTTGTAATTTGGCAAAGTTATACATTTGAATTACCAAAAGCCAAAAACGTAAAACAAAATCTTGAAAATATATTTTTTTTGGGTATATACTTAATACATGTAAAGCATTTTTTTTTACATTTTAGTATTTAGTGAGGTGTCACTGAAAAACTATTAAAAGTCATTTTGTAAAAAAAAAAGATAAAAGATGTTTATTCAGTAAGTAGTACATGTTATTATCAAGTTTTAGATTTGGGGGACCGCTTAGGAAATATTGAGCTGGACAAGTGTCATTTTCAGAGACGCGCAAGTAAAAAAATCTAAAGAACATCTTAAATTAAATGCACTTATGACAAATGTAAAAGGAACCTATCACTAATAAGTAGGCTTAATTTGTTCAAGTGCTTATCTATCTTATGTTATGAAACGAGCCACCTATATATTACCTATATCTATAATATAAGGCAAACCTGACTCACTGACTTATATAATATATCAAAGCACAGCCGAAACAACTGTACCTAGAAACTTGAAATTTGGTACATGGGTAAGTAAGCACTAAGAAAGGATTTTCCGAATATCGACCCCAACGGGAAGAACGGGAACGGGAAGGCATTGTCCTTACTCATTTACTTCAGGGTTAGCTGGAAGAGATCCCATTTACGGAAAAGTTTGCCGTTGTACATTCATTACTTTAATAACAATGTTGTAATATTTATATTTTTGTGCAATAAAGAGTTTACATACATACACATACATACATAGGAAATAGGGGGACTGGCGGGAAATTAATTCTACGCGTACGAAGTCGCGGGCGTCTTCTAGTATTTATATAAATGTATCACCATACAAGTGCCTACAAATATGAC
The DNA here is from genome assembly GCA_963966035.1 of Acleris laterana. Lineage (NCBI taxonomy): Eukaryota > Metazoa > Arthropoda > Insecta > Lepidoptera > Tortricidae > Acleris > Acleris laterana. Next base: position 77,395,324 of record OZ014438.1, on the reverse strand, counting down.
TTTTCAATTATGACTACCAATCATAAAGTTATTGACCAATTTTATTAATAGGTACTTAAAATTTAGTTTAGATCATCTCATCAACTAAGTTTTAAAAATGGATGTAGGTACTATCAGACCATTGGAACCCTGACCCACCATAGAACGGTGTCACAGTGACATTATAAAACAATTTGTTTGACACTTCTTATGACTTGAGTCATAACGTCTCTGTGACACAGTTCTATGGTGGGTCAGGGTTCCAATGGTCTGATAGTACTATCAGACCATTGGAACCCTGACCAACAAATCTCAACAAATCTCTGTCAAACAAATTGTTTTATAATGTCACTGTGACACCGTTCTATGGTGGGTCAGGGTTCCAATGGTCTGATAGTACTATCAGACCATTGGAACCCTGACCAACAAATCTCAACAATTCCATTGGGCTGATAGTACCTACAGTGAAATTTAAAAACTTAGTGTTGACGCGTCCATAAATACAAAGTCTTACTACCTTGTATAATTGCTAAACATTTCTATTTTCAAATCCTTATAAAATGAAAGATTCGTTTTCAACACAGTTAAATTGTACGTACCTACCTTTAAACTTTACATACATATACGTACTATCAGCCGAATGGAACCCTGACCCACCATAGATCGGTGTCACAGTGACATTATAAAACAATTTGTTTGACACTTCTTATGACTTGAATCATAACGTCTCTGTGACACAGTTCTATGGTGGGTCAAGGTTCCAATGGTCTGATAGTACATACATAAGCTTACGCTTTTATTCCCAGAGTGGGGTAGGCAGAGCTACAGAATTACTAACAACTCTAAAAACCTGTTAATAATTCTGTAACGACATTTTGCACAATTAGGCTAAGATGTTTTTACCAGTGTATTAGTGACAGGTGGCAAGCCCATCGCCTAACAGTATTACACAGCGTTTATTCCCTTGGTCGTCTCTTATGACATCCACCGGAGGACAAGGACTGGCACTACTCTGAATTTAAACTTTAGTTTATTAGTTAAAGAAACTAAAAAAAAACATATCCCTAGATTCGATTTACGAACATTATCAATATGATATTTCGTAGCAGATGCCGTAATTTGGTTATGCAGCGCTACAGCCACCGCTGTACCCTGTGAATCCAATACACTGTATCTGCAGATAATAGTGTTTTGAATTAACAACTTTTATTCTATAGAATGAAAGTTGTTAATTCAAAACACTGTATCTGCCAGATACAGTGTATTGGATTCACAGGGTACCGCTATTATCGCCTTAAGCTGGGTAAAGTGTAAATCTACGGGTGGCTGTGTTGGCGGCATAGCGCTCGTGAGCAAACGTACCGGCGCGGGGATAGTTACCAGATGACAGGGTTTTTTCCTGACTTACGAGTAATATTAGTAATTTACGAGTTTTATAACTGTTAGGAAGTCAGTATACAATTCAACTTGTCAGGAAGTTTTAAAAGAAATAGAAAGTTGTTGGTTAAGTCGAGTCTTCAATTTCACCGGAATACCCGAGAAGGAGGGTTCATGTTTTTCGTGTTTTCGTGTGTGTATTTTTTGTGAACTTCTTAAGTTTTACCTAACACTTGACAGATTAGTAAGCGCCGCGTGTCGTTAGATTGGTATTTATCCTTATGCTCAATCGATTTGTTGCTCAACAGATCCGAATTTTGTACGTACGGGTGGACTCGATGTTGGTAAACAAGTCCGACAATTATATTACAGTTAAATATACGAATTTAAGGTCTCAATACAATAGAAAAGCAATAATACGATACAAATTTACTTGCATGCGAAATGTAGCACCATGTTTTCGTAAGTTTGATGTCCCAGACCCCTTTTTACAGCAGAAAACGCCAATTCCGCATTTAAAGTATAGGTAACGTTCACTCACGCTACTGGACTCTGTTTAGTTGACAATCCGAGTGACAACTAGGTTTATTAGATGCGCATGCCCACTTGGGCTTGTACTACGACAGAGGGGAAATGGTGCGAATGCCTACTCCTTTCCGTGTTGCTCGAAGAATTTATCCTAGGAGTGTCATGGTCAGAGGCAGATCATGACCTTCCCTTGAGCCATGATACAAGTTGTCTTGTTGCATTTTGGGTAGGTAACATAATTATTATGTGACCCCTCCTGGAACAAATACTGGATTCACCTTTGGTCATAGTAAAGGATAATTTGCGTCACACGTAAATATAAAACCCCATGCACTCGGGACTTTTAAAATTCTCGTATCTCGTCACTAGGGGACAAATGTCCCATAGTATTTAATGGCACTCGGCAGCGAATTCAGACTTAATCACGCGACGCGACGTCACTACGCGATACGTCAGACAATACGTGCAATATCGAGGTACTTACGTCATGGGCACGTGTCGCAGACTAAAGTCGCGACTAAACGACAGTCGCGGGTGAGATGTTATGCGTACCTATATGTATAATGTTTTGCGAGTATGATCTCTCGTGAATGTGATATTCTGTAGAGTAACGGGGGATGATCACAAGGCACCTATATCACACGAGATATTTTGGCGCTCGAACACTACCTACGTTTAATTTCGATTATGAGGAAAGTAAAAAAAACAGTTACGGAAAATGTAGCGAACACAGTATATTACTTAATACAACTAGATAAGTACTGAAGATAGTACCTTGTTTTTCCTCTCTTGTTTTTGACATAAACTTTTTTTAGAGCGCCAGGGTGCCAACCTTTTTACCAGACTGCCATGAAGGGTTTTTTAGTAGGTGCGGTTGAGGTGGTTATTTTATTACAAACCCCAAGCAATTAAACAGGAGCTATTTAAAAATAAGTGACAAATAAAAATAAATTTAATATGAAAAAGAAAGTTATGGAAATATATAACAGGTGCTTTATTCTGAAACTTGATAATAAAACTTATAAAAGTAAGATTCGGTAGTTTACCAAAGAGTGGCTGAATAAGATTTTTCACATCTCATATTCTGAAAGTAGCCCATTGTTTATCTTAGAAGCGGGTTGAAAGTGATACATGTCCACCCTAGGGAAGAAAAGTAATTGCATGTTAAAATAAATTACCACGAGCGCAGCGGTAATTAGGAGGTGCGTGCATAGCGCAACTTAGATGGCAAGCGGTTCAGCGCACCGGCGGGCGGGCGGGCGCTCACGACACAGCCTGGATGTCTCCCACTCGTCACAGCAATGTACTTTTAATGTTTATGCACTCCTAGTATTTGACGTTATATTTTTGTTTCTTTTTACTTTCCTCATTATCGAAATGAAAAGTAGAGTGTTTAACTCTGGTGAAAGTATCAATTGCACCCTCGAACTATAGGCCCACTCGCTATTGCTCGTGCAGCCTATGTATCTCGAACTTCGATCGATCACTTTCATCCCTTGGCTTACAATTTTACAACTACATATTACCATGGCTCAGTACAAACTTGTTTTTTTTTAATAATCTTTCTACAGAGAGGCTGCTAAAGTAAGTCATTATAGCCATCGGCCAACCAGCGGGTTATAATAAGATTCAGTACCATATGACCCGGCGGGTTATAATATGGTACTGAATCTCATTATAACCCGCTGTGTAATTCCAATTTGTACCTTTTTTAGGGTTCCGCACCTCGAAAGGAAAAAGCGGAACCCTTATAGGATCACTTGTCTTTGTTGTCCATCAAGAGTCTCAAGGCCCTTTTTCTCAGGAACGCGTAGAGGTATCGAGCTGAAATTTATATCAAATACTCAAGTTTTTTCCCTTAGAGCTGTAAAAAAAATCATAATTCTAAGCCAACGCAATCGAAAGATACAGCCGATTATGCCGCAACCCAACAAACAAAAACGTCGCATAAGTCTTGACTTGTACGACATAAAGTTGGATAGCAGTCTTATAATGGTAATGAGATGACTACTAGGTCCTATAGACGTCTTTAATTTAACCTATTAGTCGTGCGACGAATATGTCATAATACACTGGTCTTAGCAACGTCGGTAAGACTAAACTATACGACGTTTTATTACAGTCTTAGCTTAAACGTTTGTAAGACAACGCAATTGTCATACTAACGTTGTAGTCCATTAAACGTATTGAACTGACCAAATTAGGTGTTTGAAAAACCTTTATATGACATTTATATAACGTAGCATTGTATAGACGTTTTTACAGTGACGTTTATAAAACAACCACTATCTGGTTTTTCTGCGGTTAATAAGCGACTCTTAAATGACTTAGATGTTTATTTAAAACTTAAATATAACGTTTATTTGCATGATGGCCGTTTAATGTCATTTCCTGACTTTAATCTAACCTGTAGTCGCATTTTAGTCAGGTTTTGACTTTAAAACGTCTAGGCCGCCATTATTTTACGGAACGCTTGTATAGAAACTACGAAAAATGGAAGCAAAAAATACGTGGAGAAAACTAAAGCGTAGTGGAACTTTCAAAAGGAAAGTTAATAGGGATTTCCTGTTATCAAAAAACCCTACCTACCCTAATAGCTAGCTGTCATGGCGTATTGCATGGTTTTAAAATAACTTTAATATGACTTTATGTTTTTACAACGTCGTAAAGAGATAAGTGTACGACAAAAGCAACAATTTCCTACATTTTTAGATACAAACATATTTTTATTGATAAAAATATAATGATTTAAACACAAAATTACTAGGGGGCATGAAAATCTGAATAGTATTTACATAGGTATATTATCATAAAACTTCAATTCCCAGTCGAACTAAACGGCATAAGAGACAGATAAAGTTAGTAAAATATGAAAGTTAAATAACATTCCCCTTTTATTTCCTTGTAACTATTTATTTAGCACTCAAATCTCGAAACACAATCACAAAGTGCCACTGACAAGAAAAATGAATAAGAAGTCTTACAGGTGTTGTGTTCCTTGACTCAAATAAAACGTTTTAGTCATTCAAAAACACCTGTACGACCACAATACAACAAAAGTGGTAATTCCATAACGTTTATATGACTTTTGAATGACGTTAACGAAGACGGCTTGTGACTTCTGTATGACCATTATACGACAAAGTAGGTCGTATAACTGGGGCCATTTTCGCGTTTAGTAAACGTTATTAAAACATTAGTATGACTTAGCTATTACGATCAAAGGTATTAAGATAACGTTTGCTAAACTTTTGAACGACGTTAAATTGTTAGTTGGGAAATTTCCGCAATTTTTTGAAACTCCTAAGGGAAACAAAACCGGCTTCAAGCTACTTCCCGTGAACTCTGAATCTTGAAATTTGGTACGAAGCAACGTCTAATAGCAAAAAAATAGGAAAAAATCTCATAGGAAAATTGCGGAAACGGTAAATTTTAGTTACTTACATCATATAATTTTAATAACTTTAATAATTTTAATTTTTCTACCCCTTTCCTCATGAACGCGTAGACGTTTTAAATGATTCATATCAAATACTCAGGTCCATATAATACCTTTAAACTGTAACAAAATCAAAATTCTATGTCAACGCAATCAAAATAAACAGCAATTTAAGCCGTATATTTTCAAACTCGCAACTACTCGCAAGGGAATCAAAACCTAAAGGGACTTCCAGTAGATTTTTCGTAATGTTCATTGTGTTGGTTTTGTTTTTCTTTTGTACAATAAACTGTTTATACGGTCACGAGCGTTAATTTGGGACCCATTTCAAGAAAAATATGCTTGAAGTCGTCAATGTCATTAGAGATGTCAAGTCATTTGTAACTTTTAGGAAACTCAACCTTATTGTTGTACAATGTCAGATTGACTTTGGAGCTAAGGTGGGTACCAAATTTAATCTCGTGACTGTACTATCAGCCCAATGGAACCCTGACCCACCATAGAACGGTGTCACAGTGACATTATAAAACAATTTGTTTGACACTTCTTATGACTTGAATCATAACGTCTCTGTGACACAGTTCTATGGTGGGTCAAGGTTCCAATGGTCTGATAGTACATACGTACCTATAGTGTGGCGGTACGGAACCCTCGGTGCGCGAGTCCGACTCGCACTTGACTTTTTTTTTAAATATAACGTACTTTAAGTTTTTATAAAACGTTGTTCCTAATAAGTAAGTAAGTGGGCTTTTTATTTTATTAAGGTCAGAAAAGTAGAGTTCACTCAGGAATTAACTCGTAACACCCTCGCTACGCTCGGGAGTTAAATCTCGAGTCCCTCATTTGCTCCGGATTCAATATCGTACCCGTGACATAAAATAGTGATTTATCCCCTCGGTGTATAATTTACTATTATATAGGCACGTAGCAAAACATCCAAGACTAGAGAACAAGTATTCGCACTCGTTAAAGAATCATTAAATTAGGGATCGAGTTAGGGTCCGGTAGCTTCGTTTGAACACTACAAAAGCTACGTCCTTTTCCGTGAATCAACGCTTAGTGGGCGGACCCAAGAGTCGAAGTCCGACTGATGCAGTCAGCAGGCCCGTAACCGCAACATAGCAAAGCACTCAGTAGGCGGGCTTAAAATCCCTCCCAGAATCCACTTTTAAATCCCCTTAATAAAACTGTTACTATAGACCATACAGGTTGTAACAGGAGGAGCGGATCAAACGAACCAGGTCGATAGAGGTCGTCAAGACCTATCTATCGATTTCACTCCCATGTATGTTCAGCGATTTTCTACAGCTCCCAAGTTATTTCAGTTTTTGTATAATTTTTGTAACATAGGGTTATGTCACCACCAATTTTTGCTAATTTAATGTAAGTAAACGATTGAATTTACAATTAAGATTTTGGTTTAGTAGTTAGTGAAAAAGTTGATTTTGAGTATCCAATTAAAGGCTTGGTCAACAATTATTACTAATATTTAGGATTCCGTAGTCAAACTAGGAACCCTTATAGTTTCGCCATGTCCGTCCGTCCGTCCGTCCGCAGTCTAGCTCAGAGACTCATAGTACTAGAAAGCTGTAATTTGGCATGAATATACATATTAATCACGCCAACAAAGTGGTAAAATATTTTTTTTTTTTTTTTTAATGCACCTCCCCTACACGTAACGTGGGGATGCTTTTTTTTTCCTTGCCTACCCCATATAGTGGGGTGTCGTTGGATAGGTCTTTCAAAAATATTGCGGGTTTATGTAAACAATTTTTCGATTAAGGGATCCGTTTATGAAATATTAAGCTTTAAAGCGCTATTTTTTGCTACAGTCAAGTGTCGTCCCCCCCCCCCCTACAGCCAAAACTACAAATACTAAAAATCAGAAAAATATCTTTAATGAAAGCGCATATAACGAATTTTAAAGGAAAACTATCACGGCTAAGTAGACATGATTAGTTCCTGAGATACAGGTGACTAAAGTGTTTATACCTATCAAAATCGCCTATGATAACTTTGATAGAAAAATTGTTAAATAATTGGGCCTGCACGCGCGGGGGGAGTCGAACTGTCCAAGTAACAAATCGAGCGACAGCCGCGCTCATAAGCGCGAGCGCCTAGATGCTGTTCGGACGTGCCCCGGAATGCTACCTGCAACTTTGCGATTTGCGATCTGAAAGTTTACAAATTTTCGATTAGATTATTGATTTGAATTGAGTATCGTTTGGAAAACTTAAAATTCTATTTACTGGACCTTGTTTTTTTTCAATTTCTATTAATTACTTTATAAAAGATTAAACTTTTATTGTAATTTAAAGTCGGTTTGAAGCAGTTTAGATACCTAACTACCTACATAGGTATACTTAAAAGCTTGGCTCTTGTTTGAGATATTATATACGAATTTATAAGAAAAAGAATCATTACTAAGTAGACTTAATTAGTTCCTGAGATACACGCGACTAACGGGTTTATACCTACTAAAAATCATCTAATACAGCGCCAAATAACTTTAAATAGAAAATTGGTTCAATGAAAATATGTTGATTTTTGAGATAGTTTTTTGTGTTTGTCGTTACGGCTTCGGAACCCTACACTGAGCATGGTCCGACATGCTCTTGTCCGGTTTTTAGAAAATAGGACCTGATCTTGTGTTTTTATGTAAACTTAACTTTAACTTGAACTATCAAGGCTATTAGCGAACAAAATACACATAAAAAAAATGTGGAAATTGTTCTAAAACTGCGCTAATTAATCATGAACCCTAGTGGTCGCGTTTAGTGGCGGCGGCGGCTAATTAAATTAGTTACCTAAAGTGCGACAGCTTTAAGAAGGTCGTGAACCTTATTGGATTTGCAAAAAGGTTCCTATTTATTTAGAGACTGGCATAACAAAATTGAACAATGACAACGTCGAAAAACAATCGTTATAAACACAAACTTCAGATTTCATGATTTAAAAATATTGATTGCGTTTACTTGGCTTTTTAGGCAACTTCTATATTTTCGATTTATTTTTGGTTTTATTTGGTGGCGCAGTTGTTTTTTGAGCAATAACCATGGGAGGTAAGTATTAAATGTGTTTCGTGCTATCTTTAATTACCTACCTAAAGCGAAATAGCTACAAAATGGTATATATTCCCAGTTCTACAGCGTTTATGAACTACGAAAATCTGCATATTATTATCTTCCGGGTAGGCTCAAAGATGTGGTTTTTATTAAACCAAATGTATTTTTATGCCAAAAGTATTATTTCTGATAAAAATAATCTGAGTATCAAATTTGAAAAACTTGTATTAAACCAATTTTATTTCTCTATAAATTATAATACAAAGTTAAAATTACAAATTCAACTTTAGCCATGGCAAATAAAAAAAAAAATAGTAAACCTAATTATAACTAAACGAGATACGATTCAATTAAAACTAAAAAAGAGAGGGACCTCCTTGCCAAGGTACCCCAGATGCTGGCAGCATGTCCTCGTTGTATAGGAATGCTCATACGTTGCAGAAGAAACTGCCAGCTCTGTGATCTGCGGTTGTTTCTATTAGCCTTTTGGAAATGTCCTTAAAATCTCTTATAGCACCGGGACCAACACCGAGGACCACGGACCAAGGGTCTCGACGCCGAAAGGAACGAAGTTATATTCTGCGCCGAGACCCTTGTACTTATTGCCAATTATTAGATTTCAAATTTATTTTTGCCGTTCGGTCTAAATATCTCCAGACTGCCCGAGTTTCACTATCGTAATCTAGAAACGGTCTAGAAAGGAAAAATATTACCTTATTCTTTTATTGTAGGGTCACGTGGGTTTTGGTCACTGCCTCCTAGATATATATCAAATAAAAAGTTCGTTGTACCTTATTTGTCATACATATGGTGTGAACACTATAGATAAAAACACCTAAATATTAGATAAACCTTTGAAGAAGGATAAGGAGCAATAAACATGAAAAATGACACCTTAACAATGCTCGGAAACGATGGCTTTTTTTTAAAACCTGGATGGATGAGACCCGTTTTCTTCCAAGGAGTAAAATGAATGTACGCCCTGTCCGGTGTGATATTTTATTAAAAAATGCTCAAAATACTCTCTATTGCATATAACGTCGAAAGGACCATGAACAAGTTCTCGTACACCCAACTTGTTCGGCGGTGGGCGCCTGCGGTGGTGGCGGCGGGTCGTTGAGCGTGAAACTTCATAGTTTAATAAAAATCATTTTCTCCGAATTTGTCAAAAGATTTTTAGAAATACTTATTATCATGTAAGTATTTGAGAAAAGCATTATGCCTCGACGGAAACGGGGATTGTCTGACTCGGATTTTAGCAGGCCTCACCAAGGCTCGGCTTGACAACCACCTCGTCAGGCCATTCCCTACTTTCCGGGCCTAATCAATAATGTACTATTAATGCCTTGACGCCGTCACTTTGCCCCCCATGAAAACTTACTGTTTGCCTTGTGGTTATTGCGAGAAATCGTTCACCATGTCTCCTGTAGGTACACACGTTCTCGTCCATCTGGTGCGATCAAGGCGGCTCTGCATTCGTCAGTCCATAGAACATTGGCCTATTGCTCTAGAGCTTGCTCGAGAGAGCTACACGATGATGTGGCTCGAGTTCGGGGCCTCTGGCCGGCCTACGAGCACAGATCACATTCTTGAATTCTCCTTCTAATCGTACGCTCACTCACATTCTCGCCCCTTGTAAGTTGGAGTCTCTGTCTTATCTCAACGGCGGTGAGAAAACGATTCCGAAGCACTTCCAGTATAATGAAGCGGTCATCACGGGCGGACGTGCGCCTTACCCCGCCACTGCCCGGTCTTCTCGTGTAGAGACCTGTCTCTCGATATCGTTTTAGTGCGTATTTCATGTTAGAACGCTCTACATTTAATATGGTAGCCACTTGACGCTGAGAGTGGCCTTGTTCTAAAAGTAAGTCTGCTTGAGCGACTTGTGCGGTTGTTAATGACATGTTCGTCAGCTTTTTGCCATTAAAATAACGTCCCGTATCTACTGTTATGCAATAAATTAATAAAAACAGCAATGAATACAAATAAAGTCGTAAAATCTTAGTGACTTTCGATTTGTGAATTCTCAATAACGATACACCATGTAGGATTAATTATTATTAAATAAAATGAGTAGAACCTTTAAAAATAGAAGTTTTATATTTGGGTTAAATTCCGTGCCGCTGAGTGTATTTAACCCTTTATAAGGCCCCAGTTATACAGATATGCTACGTGAAAGTTAAATACCCATGTTTGTAATGCATTGGGAAACACATCTACGGCAAAAATTAAACAAAATCATTAAGAAAAACATGTGGTAATTATATGCACTCAGCCTGTTAGTGCACTTGAGTTCTCAGATGATCTGTTTCCAATACACCTATTCATTGACATTGACATAACAAACATAAGGTGCTCTAACGTAGTACAGTTATTGCAATTCACGATGGAGAGTGGATTTATCAAAATTATCGCCATTCGCCATCGTGAATTGCAAGAGCTATAATTGAAATTATTATATACATAGCGACGTGTATATTTATAATAGTATAATGGAAACAATGACAATAGCTTGCTCCCCTTGACAGGCATAGTGCATTAATTAACCGCATACTTTAGATTAATTAATTACACTAAATTTAAATACTGACCGAAAAAGTATGAATGCGGAGAGAAAGTCTGATATATTCGCTGTACAATACCTTTATAGTTAAATAAGAAGAGGATGTTCCTCTCCGTAAATGCTTATTAACTAAGTGGTTTCCAAATCGTCTCTGCCTTATAAAGGGTTAAGGGGGGCTCTCATACAACAAACGTGAATTTTTCCATATTACTCGTATGCTCGATATTAATAAAGGCAGCAGGAAGACGCTTGAAATATTCACAAAATATAAAGTTGTATACTCACTTTAACAATAAATAATTAAATTAAAATATAATAAATGTTTAAGGGGGGCTCCCATAGAACAAACGTGATTTTTATAGATAATGGTACGAAGCCCTTCGTGCGCGAGTTGGAGTCACACTTGGCCGGTCTTTTTAAGTATTAATGGCTTTCACTCCTGTTTCGGTGTAATTCACCAGTGTCGAGTTATTTTTAGACACTCCCATGGACTTATTAGAGCAATAATTCCATGTTTGTCACACGCGAAGACAATTCGGTGTAAGTTCTAAGGCTCGATCGATCCAAGCTTAGGGAGCGTTTTAGAGTGCGGACGGGTTCGTACGGACGACCGTCATTTTTGTATTAGGTCAGTGTGTCCGTACTGACGGTCCGTGAGACTAAAACCAGCCTAATGGACTAAACAGAAGCACATGGGGTTCCACGCGCTGCTGTCAAGTCCGGACAGAGATACGTCACGCGGGAAATTCTATGCGAATGCAGGGCGGCATTCTACTTTCGTAATATTGTGAAATAATACAAGTCATTATTATTTGAATTGTACCATTTAAGTGTTCGCTGTCCTCTCACAATAGTGAAGTAAAGTAATTAATAATTGTATTACATGTACAAGTGCAAGGCACTATGTGAAAGCCGTGTTTTTGATTTAAATATAACGTAAAAACGATGTCAATTGAAATGGGAAATATGTAAATCACCAAGAACATGTCTCCTATCCTTATGCATAAATTCTTTAAAAGTTTCAGCCTACCAAAATGCTAAGTCAAGTCACCGGCGAAATCTGGATGTCCAGTAAATGATTACACTGGCCGTAGGGATATGATAAATAGCGATAAATAGGGATAAATAGCGTTGTCAGTTAAATTTCGATTTCCTACTCAGGATGGACAGCGATGAAAAAGTATTGCTGTAAGGTCAAGCGGGGCTATTGTGACAGAGGGTATCTGTAAATTTTTTGAATGGAGTTCAACGTTTTAAAACTATTTATTCTTCCTTTTATAGAAATTAAGGTAGGTACTTAAACTACCAGAAAAGGACGCAAAAATAGTTTTGAACCTTGAATTCCCTTGAAGAAAATTAAGAGATGCATTTACCCCTCGCTCGCAATAGCCCCGATTGACCTTAATTAAAATATAGCATACGGTGGCAAAATTTAGTATCCAATTTCAAAGTTGCCAGACATGACGGCCCTCATAATTTTCTGTTGTCCATTTTTCGCAGAAGCTGCTGTCTTGACCAACATCGGCGAAATGATCGACTTGGCGATCGGAACTCCTGAGGTATTTGATGCAGCGTCAGGCTTCTGTATTACACTTGGTATCATCCCCATCTTGCTCCCATATCGAAGTCCTATATTGGACGATATGACATGACAGCCCTTATTCACTTGTCAGTAAGAGCACCTAAAACGTCAACAATATGATTACTATGCAGAAGCAATATGGCACTCCTACTTAATTGATGTAAAGGCCCAGAGATATAATATTTTTGCTGAGAAAGGGCGAGGTCATACGACTGTTTAACTTTACCAATGCGCGCTAGGTTCGCGTGAAAATCTGAAGATGAAAATAAGGCCTATTTTATTTATTTAGATTTGGGTAAAATAAAGCACAACTGATATGGCTTACCGATGTACCCGCGTAGATGACAGTTTTTCGAAGCGCGGGAACCAATCGGAATGACCCACACGTTGCGCGTTTGTATTCTGTGCTTTGCACCATTTAACTATTACGTACAAGTCTGGTCGTGGGTTTAAATCGTGCTTTCGGAAATCATCGGAATTGTTGTTCGTGTCTGCATGAACGAAGATTCACGACACGCCATATAAATTGTGTTAACTGGTAGTGCCACGCATAAGTACTTAGTCGATCTCAGAAGTAACATTTTAGTAGGTACCTGGTCGCAGTAACAACGAATTAAAGTAAGAGATTTAAATTCGGGATTCCCATAACTTAAACAACTACTTTTGAGATCGACCGTACGTCTATCATGTCGGGAAAAAAGAATTTGTTGTCCCATAAAGTTATTTGTTTTTTTTTCTACTTAAAAAAGGTTTACACAATTTATTATTATGACAACATTGAAAAGGTAGTGAAATAATTAAGATGGTTGAAAAATTCCATCTGCCTCTGATTTTGCCAGTCATTTAGCTTGTTGTCGATGGCAGGTTGGAGTAGTGGACTTCTGTATGCTGCATACTGTGCTACATTGCCTAGCACAACAGATGTCTTTGTCGGACAAAAACGTGGAGCTGCGAGGTAATGTCACGACGCTGCCTATACCACTGCTCACCAGGGATAAAGGCGCCAAGGACAACTTGAGCTCGGTGCTGATCAATGAAGTTCTCATCGAGACCGATGGAGACAAGACCAAGGTACTTTCTACCACACGAACGTTAATAGCTTCGTTCCGTCTGTTGAGCAAGGACACAGGCTCCGATGATCACCTCAACTCGATTCATATTGACCAGGGCATAGGCCCTTATGAGTTTTTAGATAGATAGATAAAACGTTTATTTGCGTACTACAAAATACACATACATATATACAATTGATATGTTTTCTACATCAACGGTGTCCCCTAGACAAACAACTTTGCAATTTCACAAATTATTAATGACTAAGTTTCGGGTTTAGGCCAAGCATTGTTGTCTGTTAGATATTCCTCGACGCTATAGTACGCTTTTAACGACTTTTTTAAGTAATTTATTTTTTAAGTGCTGGAACGGATAACGTTAAAACTTCGTCAGGTAATTTATTATAGAAATGAATCCATTGACCAACAAATCATTTATATACTTTACGGACGCGGAGTTTTCGGATAGCAGTTCTATTTTTATTTCTTGTATTAAAATTATGTACTTACATCACAATTTTTGGTAAAAGACTAAATTTTTAATAACATAAATAATATTCTCATAAATAAATTGAAAAGATACAGTTAAGACGTGAATTCTTTAAAAAGTTCTCTTAAAGATCACGGGATTTTAAGTTAGAAATAGAACGAATAGCCCTTTTTAGTAAAACAAATATGTTCTTTGTATTTCAGCTGCCTTACCCCAATCCAAAATACCGTACGACATGTCACTATGCAAATAACTATAATAAACTATGCGAGCTGTCTCAACATTAGATAGTTAGTTGTGTAATTTTCCTAACTTAGTTTCCTGCCAGAACCTGTATATGGGGACTCTACAATTTTTCATCTATGGTTATACCTAGAAAAACTACCTTATCTATACTTCAGTTTTTTTAGAATTAGAAACCACAATAACATTATATTGCGTCTGTTCAACTATTTATTACCTAGCAATAGTTAGTACAGTACAATAGCCGCAAAACAAAATTGTTTTAATGTCACTTTATTTGCGTGTCATCAATTGTTACTCCAGTACAAATTGTAAAGAGATTACAGTTCATGAGCCGCAATATAATGTTGACGTAGTTTCTAATTCTAAAAAAACTGAAGTATAACATTTGCTGACACTCGTCATTTAGAAAAATACTAGAACTTACCGGTTTAACATTAGGCAAAGCGAACTTACTTATCACATTTGTTTTTTTAGCATAAAGGGCATTGGGTAAATTTGTTTTTGATGATTGTTACATAGTTATTTAGAAGACCTCAAAATACACATAGATATATATAATTTATGGCGTTTATTAATAATATCGGACCGGTGTTCAGTTTTTGGTACTAAAAGTACGTCTAGGTAAGAATATTAAATATCTCGGCTCCGATGAACTCATTCCGGGACTGAGTCGTCAACGTGACAAAATGTCGAATGGATATATTGTTTAATGGTCATAATGCGCGAGTGTCGAAATGAATAGGTGTCAAAATGTACAGAGGTTTAAATACGTAAGTGTAAACATAACCAAGTGCCAAAATGCAAAAGCGACGGCATGTGTAAGTGTTAGAACGTAGAAATATCATAATACGAGTAAATAGGTGTCAAAACGTACAGAGGTTTAAATACGTAAGTGTAAATATAACCAAGTGCCAAAATGCAAAAGCGACGGCATGTGTAAGTGTGAAAATGTACAAGTTTCAAAAGAAACGTGTCAAAATATACCTAATCCAAATAGGTATCTATGTACGTATGATTACTATTCAATTATCAATAATATTCAATTATAGGTGTCATGGTAGATAATGTTTAAGTTTGGACCTTTTTAATTGTTTAAGAGAATAGTAGTTTTTGTTTCTTATGCTATTAAATATTTTAATTAAAATTAAATGTTTATTTTTGTTTATAAAAGCCACAGATTTGATAAAACTCCATGTAGTGCTATTCGTAAGTATAGTATATTTTATAAACCGAGACCCTCACAATAAGCGCTTTCATTTGATATGTCACACGGTACGGTATGTAGGTACAGTTTGTAAATGTTTTTTTTATAATTTGATCCCAAAAATTATATTTAGAATTTCTTAATTTACGTTACACGTCCGTGTTTAATCGGTGAGTAAAAATTAAATGAGGGCAGTGAACATTTACTTTTTGGCATCTGGGTTGTTTTAAACGTTAGATTTGTTAAAATTGCCCATAAAGGCGTCGTTTACGCCCTAAAGGATAACACGTTCTTACGTTTAGTTTCAGAAATACACAAGCATTTTGTCATTTGCACGGTAAGTAAGTAATATTATACATTTGGACACTTATTCAAATTCTCACTGAATAATTATGACATTTGGACATTTTGACATTTTTACTTTATGACCATGAGACAATTAATGCTTTGGGCATTTTGTCATATACACATTCTAACCCGCATACATTTTAGCAATTACATTATTTGTCACCAAAACATTGTGGCCATTTCGTGTTATACGTTTTGACATTTGTACGTTTTGACACTCGTACTTTATGACCAAACCTCGAAGTCGCGGTGGCACGAATAAAATTTTGCTAGGGACTTCTACGCGGATATTATTTCATCGATAAATTGGACTTTCTTATGACAATAGTTATGTTATGACTATGAGATGACGTATGTTATTAATATGCAACTTGCAATACCTGTTAAACTGTATCATTTATACAGTACTAGCGACCCGCCCTCGCTTCGCTTCGGTTTATTTGAGTTTTCTATAACACACGTACATAACACAAAATGTATTATAGATAAAAACCTTCCTCTTGAATCACTCTATCTACTAAAAAAACCGCATCAAAATCCGTTGCGTAGTTTTAAAGATCTAAGCATACATAGGGACAGACAGCGGGAAGCGACTTTGTTTTATACTATGTAGTGATGAAGATTGAAGTCCGTAAAGGTCGATTAAGGAAGATAACGGTTTTCATACTTTATGGATGTACTTCTAGGTTTTAGTTTACTTTGCATGGAAATTGATGAAAATAAAAATTTAGTTGTAAAGGTTGATTTTTATTTGAATTTTAAAATTTCTAAAAATGTCCTAAAAACTCCTATATATGTAACATTGATGGGTAGTAATCATCACATTTTAGTTAATTTTCAATTATTCTGTAGGTAAACTTTACAGCTAATTATAAAGTGTCACTTCCAAATAAGCATTCAGTTATCGATAAATTTTATATCGGAAGGAAGTCCCTAGTTAATTGACGTTATTGCCACCGCGACTTCGAGGTTTGTTTATGACCATTAAACAATTCGTCCACTGACCATTTTGTCACGTTGACGACTCAGTCCCGGAATGGATGAACTTAAGAGTATACATAACAAAACATGTTTATTTTGAATTATTCTATCATAATTTACCACTTTTACTAATGGCCGCTCACATTCAAAATGTATGACTTTTATAAATGACAACACTTTTACCCAAACCCATCCCTTTAGTAGTAAACTGTTACTAGTAAACCAACTAAGTACTTTAACAAGTGTGGCGTTTATCCTGTAGTCTTATAACTTCGTCTAATTTGAAAATTAATGAAGTATCATCAGCAAAAAGGTACAATCTCACAAAGAAAAAAGGACCTAAAATAGAGCCTTGAAGGCATGCCTAATTTAACCGTAGCTCCAACAGATTTGTTTACAACAATGGTTTGAGTTCTATCACTGAGATAATAAGATATAAGACTTAAAGCTTTATTGGACAATCCATAATATTTTAATTTTATATTGTAATGTTTAGACTATTTACTACCACCATGTCAATGTCTTGGATTTTCTTAAATTTGCCCTCTAAGTCCTCATACAAGGAGTAGGAGTGGTTCTATTGTAAATCAGATAACAAATACTACATGTTGGTGTAAATAAGTAGTGTAAACATTACCACGAACTTGTTTCGTTCTTTATTAGCATAGGATCATTTTTGAAAAAGTAGAATGCAAGCGGTAAACCATGTATCAGGTGGGATGACAACGTTATCAGAGGGCTTTGATCTTGTAGAATACTTACGGAACCCTGTGATAACATTGTCATCCCACGTGTTACCTGTTACATGATTTGCCGCTTGCATGGTTTAGAGACGCGTTATCCTGTTTTGGGCCTTGTCTATATAGCTTACTACTCCGAGCGGTTCCGGACTATAACCCAATCTACACTAGAATAAACGACCATTATTCGGCACAAGTTTTCACTTTAAACAGCGTCAAAATTAGAAATTGAATACTATTGTATCTGCTTTAGTAATTAATAACAAAACAAGAATTTATCAATAAATCAAACCATAAATATAAGGACCGCCTCAAATAAATGGGACCAGTCACAAAGTAAGGCTTGTTATATGTAAACAAATATAGTTCAGTATTGTTTACGTTATTAACGGAAGCGATTGCGAAGTTGACTGCTCTTAATTTTGGGAAAACAAAGTATGGACCTATTTGTTAGAATTCTAAAGATTTCTCCGGAACAGCAGAGACGAGTGCCTAAAGGGGCCTTTCTGAGACTTGGAAACTAACTAAAAGATATAAAAGTGGTCATCTTCATGTCGTCTCTTGCTTTAAGTCTAAAACTATGCTGGTTTGGTTTCAGGGGCCAGTAACCGGCAAACAATTCAATAGAACGGAAAATAGTAAGTGGTGATCTCATTATTGTCGGTAATGATAGTTATGTAGTTACTTTTTTATGAGGAGGTGGCCAACTAGCACACAATCCACTGAATTACCTTATGGTAAGTGAACTCCAAGGCCCAAAGACATTTGTAATTGGACGTAGTTCTGCAAACGGGAACCATCCCACAAAGATGTTGCAAACTGGAACCAACCCACAGTATTTAGCATGACAGTTGACATTTTATTGCCAAATCTGTGTGGGTTAGTTTCCGTTTGCAGATCTGCGTCCAATTATGCTTTAGTAGCTGTTCCCGTGTCCACTTCACTGGGCAAAACATTTTTTTTGAGTTAAAAATTTTCCCGCTAATTCCCGTTCCCGTGGGAATTTCGGGAATTCCTTTCTTAGCACCTCTACGGTACCTAAGCTACGTCCCTTCCAAATTTCAAGTGCCTACGTTTAGCCGTTTAGGCTGTACGTTGATATGTCAGTCAGTCAGTCAGTTTCTCCTTTTATATATTTAGATGAGTTATGACACTCGCTCACAAACATCGTGGTTTTCGATTCGTAAAAGAATTTCTAAATTTCAAAATCGGTTTAGTAGATACAGAGATTATCCCCTTACAACGTCTCGAACTTTACCTCTATGATTTTAGTACACATGTATATTTGCTCACTTGTTCTACTATAATAATAATAAGAAAGCTTTATTTACTTCCACACAAGTTAATTGCTAGTTAATTCTAAAAATACATAAGCGGTTATTTTCTATAAGTAGGTTAATTAGTTTGTATGAACCCCTTTCGGGTAAAAGCCTCCTCCAAGAAGTTCCACTTTGCTCTATCTGTAGCTGTGGCTAGCCAACCTCGACCCGGATTTATGCGTGTATTGACTATAAGGAAATATGCCGAAGTATAAAAATGTCTACCTGTAAAACATAAATTAGTCTAAGTATAAGAAAGCCAATACTTCAAAACGTCTAAGTCTTATTAAGTCGAAATATAGAAATGACTACTCTCTAAGTATAAAAATGTCTACAATCATAGTAAGTAAATGTCTTATATAAAAATCGACTATGTACATAGTGCGGAGAGCGGTTATCAAGTGGACATTTTTATACTTCGGCATATTTCCTTATAGTCTATTGTCGTAACATCTTTATACGTCGTCTAATATATATGTGCACATTTTTATACTTTGACCAAATTATGCACGGACGAAATTATTCAAGTGGACATTTTTATACTTCGGCATATTTCCTTATAGTCGATACACGCATAAATCACTATTTCATCTGCCCATCTGACACGCGGCCGGCCTCTCGCTTTAGCTAGTGCCTCGTGGTCCAGTCCATCTCACTGACCGTATGGTCCATCTGTCATCGCTATACCTTGCCACGTGACCTGCCCACTTCAATTTTCTTTTTAGCGAAAAAGTTACGGCGTCAGTTTGTTTTGTATTCTTACGAATTTCCACATTTCTCACCTTGTCTTTTAATTTTAGACCTAGGCAACTTCTCTCCATTCTTCTTTGAGTAGTACCGATTTTATTTCTTGCCTTGAAATCGAGTGCTCAAGTTTGGCAGGCATAGGTGAGGCATGGTAGTATATCTGAGTCCATAACTATCTTCTTAGCCGGCAGAGGGACCTTGGATTTTAATATCTCTTTATGAGCCCAGTACTTCTTCCAGGCGATCTCTATTCTTCTGTGTATTTCTTCTATATTTCTTTTTTTGTTAAAAGAGATTTGTTTGCCTAAATAGATGTACTTTAGTACAAACTCAAGAGGGATGTTATTTACTACTAGCGACCCGCCCTCGCTTCGCTTCGGTTTATGAGAGTTTACTGTAACACCCGTACATAAAACAGAGTTTATTATACATAAAAACCTTTCTCTTGAATCACTCTATCTATTAAAAAAAAACGCATCAAAATCCGTTGCGTAGTTTTAAAGATCTAAGCATACATAGGGACAGACAGCGCGAAGCGACTTTGTTTTATACTATGCTAGTGATGATGAAGATGGGTGCCGTGTGATGATTAGTCATAACTTTCGTTTTATCGAGGTTCATTTCTAGTCCCACTCTTATACTGGCATGGTGTAAGTCGTTTATCATGTTATTTAATAGTACTGGGTTTTCTGCAAACAGAATGATATCGTCGGCGAACCTGAGGTGGCTTAAAAAGTTCCCATTCATGTTGATGCCTTGATTAGACCAAGGTAATTTTTCTATTATATGTTGTAGGATGGCTATAAATATTTTTGGAGAAATCGGGTCGCCTTGTCTCACACCTCTTTTTATGTCGATTTTTGTGCCTGTTCTATCTAATTTAACTCTGCTTGGACTATTAGCATAGATGTTTTTCAAGATGTTTATGTATATTTCATTTATATTTTGTGTTTTTAATGCTTCCCAGATACTGCCATGTAATATAGAGTCGAAGGCTTTTTTGTAGTCGATAAAAGCTATACACCGTGTTTTTTTTGATTTACTATAACTTTAAGGGAACGTTCTTTAGGTCAAAAAATGTTAATTTCCCAAAGACGGACAAATGATAACTCTTACGGTTTTAAAGATATTTAATTTTTAAATTTAATCAGTTAATCACGTTGAACTAGTATAAAAGGCTTTTAATTGATAACAACAATTTTCTTTTGATTCTTATGAGTAAAGAGTTTCCAATTGTTAGGTTTGTATACGCGTCCATGGAATTAGTAAGTACTAACGTACATCTGGAAGGTGCACTACTTCTTATTTCTTTATTCGTAACTTTGTAAAGTTTTTTCAGGTTTTCTTTATTGGTCCTGTTCAGATTTGGCTTATTTTGTAGATTGTTTCGTCGTTCTTTCATGAGCTCTAGTACCTTTTCTGATGTACCTATTTTTTTTTTATATTTTTGAAGCTTTCGGTTATGGAGTGCATTATTTTTAAGCAGTGCTTATCTGCTTTATAGTTTTCGGGTGTTGTTATTAGTTGTGGTATATAGTTATTTAGGTTTTTAATGTGTGTGTCTTGCTCTTTCAACGTTTTCAGCGTTGTCGATGTTACAAAAATTACATCTATTCATTTTCTTCGATTTTAGGTTAATTGTTACTCTTAGCAGTCTATGGTCGGATCCGTAGGGGAATGAGGTCATTACTTCATACTTAGAAAATAAGCGTGGTGTTGTGGTCATGATAATAATCAATCTCATTTTTTGTATTTCTATCTGGAGAGATCCATGTCCATCTGTTCATTTCTTTTAGCTTGAACATGGTATTAATTAAGTCGGAGTCAACTGATAATTTTTGCGCGAGCTTAATTTTTTTTATTTAGCTGACTTATACCTATCTAGATTCAAAAGGATATCATGATGATGTCCAAGATATCCCTGTCAGTATCTCATTTATCAGCAGACAGTCGGTAAAACAACCTTAAATCGATTTCTAGTATAAAATTGTTTAATTTTGTACGACATAGCAAAAAAGAGTGGTGGAGTAACAAACAAAACTGGAGATTTAAAAAGGATGCCTCTGGCACTGCTTGCAGGCTCTAAATAAAAATGTAACAAGCATCGTAAGAGTCAATTGGTTCTGATTCGACAGTATGGACTAAATAATTAGTGCCTAAATACTTTGGTATCAGCGGTAGTGTATTTACGGAATACCTCGAGGTCACGTAACATCAAATGAAATCAAAATATTTATTTCCTAAATGTGGGTACGAATACAAAGTAGGTCTTCTACATCTACACTAATATTATAAAGAGGAAAGATTTGTATTTTTGTATGTTTGTAATGAAAAAACTCAAACTACTGTGCCAATTTCAAAAATTCTTTCACTATTGGAAATCTACATTCACCCTGAGTGACATAGGCTATGTTTTATTATTCTACGTGGACGGAGTCGCGCGCAACAGCTACTTATACATAAAATAATAGTTTCATCCAGTTCATCAGGTGAGACTGAGGTCAGACGCAAACCCATTCTTTATTTTAATAACAAAATGATCAATGTATGCCAAGTCTTGAATTATTTACAAAGAGCCCTAGTAACGATCAAATATTGAATTACGCACATTTCAATATTCTGTAAAAATGTTAACCTGTTCTATTTTAGAACAATACAAGCTTAATCTATTGTGGTTAAGAGATAGATATTTTATCCCTTTTTCAGGCTTAGTACATTTCATCGACCACATTCATCTCGCTCAAAATTGAACATAACTACTTACATTTTATGACCCAAATTTAATTGAACCCTTCCGGAACATTATGTTGAATTCTCATAATGTTGAATTCTCGAAATGTTGGATTCTTAAAATGTTGAATCTCAAAATGTTGGATTCTCATAATGTTCAACAGGGAATCTCTAAATGTTGAATCTCTAAATGTTGAATCTCAAAATGTTGGATTCTCAAAATGTTGGATTCTCAAAATGTTCAACAGGGAATCTCTAAATGTTGAATCTCAAAATGTTGGATTCTCAAAATGTTGGATTCTCAAATCTCAAAATGTTGAATTCTCTTGAGTTTAGCTACAGATGTAGTGCAAAATGATTTTCCTTCGTCCTTTATCGGAAAAGTTCGTATTTATCGTGCTCTCTCAATTAGCTTCAGTACCCATCTTACAGCCGTAGGGGTAAGTCGCATCAGCAGACGAATATATATATAGAGTGGCTAACACGCAATTCAAATATTCGCTATAGTTTTGATTATATTTACAGTTTACTTATAAAAAGGTTATATTGGTTGTATTACCATGCCGAAACCTCGAAATCGGTTAAAAAATCCAGTCCAAGGAATTATATTTAATATATGTATACCTGTATTTCTTATCAGAAAATAGCAAATTCAAAAATAGCAAAAAAAATAAAAAATTGAGATAATCAAAAAGAAACAGAAAACCACTAACAAGTTTGTCGTCAATAAATCTGAAAGAAACATTGTCAGATTATGCTCTTATTTTGTTCTTCTGATTTCCATACATATGCAAAATACCTGGCAAGCGATTAAAGATATAGCTCCAAATACAACGAAGATGCATTTGTTTATGAAATATTTTAGAGATACCTGGTATAATAAGGACCACAATTTATTAAGCTGTGCAGATGATGTCCATAGAACTACGAATTCATGTGAAGGGTATCATCGCAAATTGAAGTCTAGACTTCCAAAAACACCTAATATATTTCTCATATGGCATACGATACAAAAAGAAGCACATTATTTTGACAGGAAAATTGAAAGAAGTTTTTTTCTTCCGTTCCAAAAAATCGAAGAAGAACGGATATTATTTTTGACCGGAAGTATAAAAAACTATTGAATAAGTTAGACAAACTGTCAATCTCACCTTTGAAGTTTCTGCAAAATATAATATTTACTAGGCTTAAGCTAGGTAAAAATAAATAAGGAAAAAATGTTTTTATAAACTAAAAATTAATTTTAAGTTAATTAAGTACCTAATAAGTAATTAAGTACCATACAGAAGAAAATAAATATATTTTGTGTTGTTTTTTTATAAGAGAAAATACGTTGTTTTCTTAACTACCTAAATAAAAATATATCTATGAATATTATAATGCATTAACTTCTACATAGTTTTTAATTTCTTTGTATTCTACATAGTGTGTTAACCTTTTAACAGCCGTACGTCAAAAAGGTAACTTTCAAGTTTGAACTGCGTGATACTCATACATAATACATAATGTCACTTTGTCTCCGAGACGATGGCGGTCAAGAGGTTGAAACCTTGTAAAGTTTCTTTAAATGACAACGGTTTTCTTTCGGTGACTGCCCCACGGCACTACTAAACCGCACTACTGACCAAAATTAGTATCATAAATATGAGGTAGGTTTAGGTTATGTTAGTTCTTCAGCAGGCCCGGAGGGCCAAACTAACCAGAAATAGGAGCTCTGCGATAGCAGAGCTCCGTCGACTCCGTTAAATTTGAATTAGAAATTATTTATGATACTAATTTTGGTCAGTAGTGCGGTTTAGTAGTGCAGTGGGGAAGGAGGGTTTCTTTCTTACTAACAAACCGAAATGCTAAGTTAAATATAAGCTTATAAATAAACACGTAGAAAACCTAAAAACAACACATATGATAACGCAATCTAAGGTGTAAAATATAAAAGGAAAATGGTGAAATAATTAAGGCACTGGCCCCACCGCCGGCGAGTAAGCTATGAACTATCGGCTTAAACGTGATGCGAATTCAACGTTATGAGAATCCAACATTATGAGAATCCAACAATTTGAGAATCCAACATTTCGAGAATTCAACATTATGAGAATCCAACATTTTGAGATTCAACATTTTAAGAATCCAACATTTCGAGAATTCAACATTATGAGAATTCAACATAATGTTCCGGAAGGAATTGACACTTTCCTGAAATATGACTTTATGGATCAGTATCCTTCAGGAAGTTACGAATTCGTAGCTCTATTCCATTTCTTGCTTGTATCCTTACTATAACAAGGCCTGGAAAAGGGTTAAAGGAGAAACGGACGACGGACAGTGCGTACACACTTCGTCTATGGAGCCCTAGAAACTTACCGCATATTGTATTATGAAGTACAAACATACATAAACTCACGCCTTTATTCCCAGAGTGGGGTAGGCACAGCTACAGAATTACCAACAACTTGTTGATAATTCTGTAACCACATTTTGCACACTTACCCCCTTACTTATAAACGTGGCATAAGCTTCGAATAATGTATGCCATGCTTTGTCAGTTTCTGTCAGATGCAAATGTCACAATTACAGATAAGGACAAAGTATGGCATAAACTATTATAAACTTATTCCACGTTTATAAGTAAGCGGGTTAGGCTAAGATGTTTACCAGTGTATTATGAAGTACCTTCCTATAAATCTCTATTTTTGATTAACAGAAGCCGTGGAGCCGAATACACTTTTAATAGGTAATATTGTTTGTGTTGTATAATAAATCACATAATTTGATAATAATTTTTAACAATTCTCATTGTATTCTTTCAGTGGAGCGCATCAAGAGGGAGTCAAGTAAGTTTGCACTGAGAATAGTATTTAGTCCGCTAACTCCCAAAATAAGTACCACAATTTCAAAATACCAGACTAAACTACATTAGGTAAGTACGGATAATCAACAGTATCTTAATTTGGGATTCTAGTAGATATACATATAGAGAATCTGGTATTTTAAAATTCTGGTATTTGGGCAACGAGCGATTTTGTCGAATAAGTTGACACTGTAAATAAAATCATAAGATGTCTCTTACGTTTCGATTGATTACGTCACTTTGACATAGTCCAAAGTGGACTAGGAATTAAATTCCTTGACTTCAGTCTATTACTATTTACTTTACTTTATAAATTTAGCGACTATTGCCGGTCACGATTAAAAAACTACTAGTAGGTACAGTCAGTATTAAAAGTAGCTAAGCAGAATAACATGCTTAAAATGATCTAAACACGTCGTCTTCTCTCGACTAGGACTTCTGCTGCTGACTGTATCTAGTACGGTATCAGTGTATGTAAGCATCGTGCGCGGTAGCTCCCAAAAGGATGGACCGATTTGGACGGGATTTTGAAAAGAAAGTTAATAATAAATTTAATCGAGATGATGCTTCCTAGCAAGTTTTCATAAACATCGTTGGGGCCGTTGAATATATTATATCAGCTTTGAAAAAAGGGGTTGCCGTTAAAAGGGGTTTTTATATGTACTTATTGCCTTTTGGGGTTCAAACCCAAGACCCTTGTGTACACAGGGATACTACCAAGGCTGTTAACCCGGCCGCGACCCGTCCACCCACCAGCTTCACCCACCAGTGGGTCCACGGGGAATTTCTTTTTCCCCGTGCACCCACTGCAACCGTATGCATAAGGCAGGAAAAATATATATCGATATATAACTACTATTTTAAAAATTCTTTATTAAGTAATACAAACAAAACAACACATTCCTATGAGAAATAATACAAACAAACCAACACATTCCTATGGGAAATTAATAGAGGTAAATAAGTGTCCTCGATGACGAAAATTTGAGAAACATCCTTAGAGCCATTCCTAACGCAACTTCTCCAAGAAATGACCAACGCTAATTTCTTCATGAATAAGTTGCATTTGTGCTTGAAGTATCTGATTGTCTCTTAATTTATAATATGTATCCCGTGAATCGTTTAATTTAGATTTTGGCGTTAAATATATTTTAGTCAGAAGTTTAGCTATCGTTACATAATTTTTATTCACTTTTTTATTAATGCCGGCGTTCCAGCTTTCGGAAACGTTATTAGTTCTGTGCCTTCTGTTGTACACGCACCATTCCTTGATGATTTTTTCTTTTAAATAAAATTTGGCAAAGTATTTAATAAAAGTGTTAACTTTCTTGTCATTGATTTCATGGTATTCTTCATTAATGTAACTCCAGCCCTTAGATACCATGTCAATTGGTAACAATGGAAGGATACAGCATAAGCCCACGAGGCGTCGTAAAATTTTGCTTTTTACGGTCTTGGCTCGTGCACGTCCGTCAATCTTTTTAGCCTTCTTCCACAGACTCTGTGTGAAATGGTAATAACATCGATATATTATAGTATTAGGAAAGTAATTCTTAAGTGCGTTGGTAATAGCAAACTCGAAATCAACGTGTACCATTTTTGGCTTAAAATCTGGAACAGCTACTGTTATCAAATCAAACATTACCCGATAAATCTTCTCAGTTTTGTTGGGCAGTAGTATGTACATTAATGGTACAACATTTGTTGTTTCTACTGTGCTGCCAGCTTCACCGTGTACTGTCACTAACTGATAAAATGGAGAAGGGACCGATTTAAAAGTTCCGTCGAGGAAAAATTCTTCAATATCCCGTATTAGTTTTAAATTCTCCTCATCAGCAAAAACCAGAATCCTTCTGTTATCTTCCGCGTCATAATAGTCTGCTATCAAATATTTTATAAATTTTATCGGTACTTCCACTTCGCTGCCATGCATGTAAATAGTTTTCCGCACTTGATAACCCTGATTCCGGCTCGTATATAACGCATGCTTGGTGCTATTAAAGGAAGGGACCTTTGTTACAATTGCTAAACCTTTATCTTTTAATGGCTCTATATTTTTTTTGTAAATTTTGGAAACAGGTTTGCTCGTAGATGCAGCTTCCTTTTTCGCATTTGCAATGGCCAACGCTACTTCATTTTGGGCCTCACTTGGAACACAATCATCTTTATGTGGAATACTTTTAATGAAATGGCAATCCTGTAAAAACCACACATAATTTAGTATGGACACATAATTTAAATTTAGTATGGAGATAGTTTAGACCATAGGGAAGGATATACTTTTTATCGCGAGCGGGACCGCGGGCATCATCTACTAATAAATAAATAAACAACAACAATAAATTAAATGGTTGCGGAAACCTATCACGTGTGTGTGAAACACAAATGGGTGCCGTTTATTGTTTAGGTGTTTAAGTAAATTACTCACTTCATTAATAGTAACTGATCCTTTACACTTTAGCTTCTGTTTTTGCGTACAATTCCAGATTGACGATTTATTAGCATAAACTTTATGCTTAAAATATTGATGGTCCTTGTCTATTAACACAAGGCCACGTTTTCTTTTTATAAACTTAATTTCTATATCCATTATGTTACGTTTTTTTCGGAATATAATTATTATAAAGTAATATAATTTCTTGAAACAAAGGGCAATTTATTACTTTGAAAGACAAGTGACAGCAGACAGATGACTAGTATTATTTTATCAGTGTAAACATAAACAATGAAGTAGCCAGTTTGTGCACTCGTGGCGACCGGATTGAATTGATATCGATATTTTCCCGCCATAATGCAGTGGGTGCAGGGGAAAAAGAAATTCCCTGATATCGATATTTTCCCATCATAATGCAGTGGGTGCACGGGGAAAAAGAAATTCCCCGTGGACCCACTGGTGGGTGAAGCTGGTGGGTGGACGGGTCGCGGCTGAATTAACCTAACCAAGGCCCGTATTATGGTCGCCTTTATCGCGATGGGTAAAGCAACCGTCACCCTTGCACTTACGTACTGGTCAGAAGTGACAGTTGGTTTATCCACATCGATAAACACTATACGCAAGTCGTCGAAACTATTATTTATACCAATTTTTTTTTTAGTGGATGCCTTTAAGTTTGATGGAGGTGAGTATTCCTGACTGAAGATTGAACTCCTGAACTACTTAGCCTATTAGCGCGCCGTGGTAATGTAATTCACAAATAGTATCCAGTAGGGCGAGGACCTGGCGATCGGCCATGTGGCCATGCGCTCTAACCCACCACGTCCAGCAATAGAACTAATAGGAATAGACTGATTTAAATTAATACAGAACAATATGATAGAAAATATGATGGAGGATAATGTCGCTCAAATTGACATAAAATCTAAGCTATAGTATAGGCTTGTACAATCGAAGAGCTCAAAACTATATACACGCGCAGGTGAGCTCTTTGACTGGCCTAATTATGCTGCTATCTGTACTATGGGCACGAGGCAACTATGATTATCAAACGTCGTTATCGCGGGACCAACGACAAATCTCTAAAGTAGCAGGAAAAGTGACTGAAGTGGTTGACGTTAGGATTGCGTAGCTTTAAATTTTTTTTACTACTAAACAAGTCAAGTACGGAGGTAACTAAATTCGAATAAATTAAGTTTTAAATCCGTACACCAAATTTCAAGGACATATTGGAGTTTGATATTTATCAAATCATTTGAAATTTGAACTAAATTCCATACTAGTTTTGTACACAACTACGTGCAAGAGGTTTACTTAAGTTTTTCACCTTTTGAACCCGATAAATGAATCTAAAGATAGATGCTTTTTGAAGTAATCTATAGCTTTTGTCTTATAATTCTTTGTATCCTCTATCTGACCAGTGAATCTGGCAATTATTAAATGATTAGGCTATTCAAATGCAGTGCAATAACTTTTAAAAGGTCTTACGGGTTTGTAGTTCGTTATCTCTCGCTTGCATACGCTGTTGTGCGAGACTACTGACTTTAAATACTTAAACCCGGAAGACTTCTTATCACCTCTTGCACAGTACTTCAATATATTATTATTAATATTCAATATTGTATTGTTACAGCGGATAAATCAGGGGAAACTAGTAAGTATTCCGATTATACAAACATGAAGCATCTTTCTTTTGTCAGATATGGGGGGTTATTATGACATAGTTATGCAATTCTGTTTACGCTGAGAGAAAAGGACAAAGCTATATAACTGCCATAGCTCTGTCCCTTACACTCACCGTAAAATGAACTGCATAGTTATGTCATAATAACCCCCATGTTCTTAATAATATCTTGCTTTCTACGTTATCTGTACCTACCAATTAAAGTAACTGAAAGAGGCAAACATGCAATTTTTTGGCATGACCATATTTATTACTCGCCCAGAATAAGTAAACCAAAACAATATACAATCGATTGAAGGGTATTGTGTCGTGTAACCATCCGCAATAATTTTATGGTGATTTTGCTTTTTTGTAGTTTTTAAACAATTATTTTTTTATCCTTCCACCGACCGGGAGGGACTCTAGTAAGGCCACATTTCACCAAACTTGGCATAAGACGTACTCCGAGATTAGTCTATACAAATTTGGCGTTCAATCTAGATATAAGACCTTATTCCAGTTTGGTCGAATGCAACCTTAGTGTTTAAGACATTGAATGTATCATGTTGTGGATAAGTTCGTATTTGTCTTACTCGAACCTTACTCGTGAGCTTTTGGCTCGTGTCCGTTTGTCTGCTTAGTTTCTAAACTGTGGATAATTTCTACTAAAACTAATGTCGGTAAAATACATTCTAAGCTTAATTACTTAGATCTTTTGTTCTCCGACTTGATTACGACTGCGCATTGCGCAATATTGTTTATGGTCTTAATACGTTTTGTAATCACGTTAAAAAATAAGATTTTCAGGTGCTTACTGCTTACTCTCTGGCTAAACCTTAACTCCTTTACTCATAAACGTGGAATAAGCTTGGTATAGTTTATGCCATGCTTTGTCCTTATCTGTAATTGTGACATTTGCATCTGACAGAAAGTGACAAAGCATGGCATAAACTATTCCAAGCTTATTCCACGTTTATAAGTAAGGGGGTAAGAATTTATTTTATTTACGAATAACATATTAATGAGGTCTACAGAAAAGTCCACATGGTGTGTATCTACGCTCTCTAACCATTTTAACTTTTATTTACATGAGAGAGACCTTGTAGGTTATTTAGTTACGCAATTATTTTGACCAAAATGGTATGAATTCATCGTTTTTAAGTTACATAATACAATGTGTACTATAGTTACCTTGGGCATTTAATTTAGATTAAATTTGCCCTTCACATCATATCGACGGTGAATTACAGATAAATATAATAAGTAGGAAATAAGAGTATAAAAATAACTGTAAGGGCTGATTTTTCAATCTCCAGAGATCACCTACCTGTCTGGGAAATTTTAGCTCTGCCCTTATCTTTCTATGTAATGTAAATCTTTCTATGTAAACAAAGAAAAGGACAGACCAAGACTGTTTTGGATTAAATTGTACAGTCAACACAGAAGTTTTGGACTCGAACTGTGAAATAAGGATATTTTACTGAGCTCGAGTTGAATTCATGAATGATGAACCTCTTTTACGGAAATGTTTTTGTAATTCTCTCAAAAACAACGGACGGGCGGAACAGCGGCGAGTTTAGGTAGTCCCGTCAGAGCGAACAAAAAACATTTTAGCGCGTGCATTTTCAATTAAGCAGCCTCATACGTTCGATCCATCGGCAGAAACCAAGCCGCTAAATTGAAAATGCACGCGCTAAAATGTTTTGTTCGCACTGACGGGACTACTTAAACTCGCCGCATGGACATTCACTCGTCCGTCAGTCCGATCGTCGTTGTTCAGAGAATCACTACCCCGATGAAGTTTTAAATGTGACAAAGTTCAAATGACACTGACGATAATCATGTCTATCCCACTAGTCCCATTGAGTTGTCCTATTATGGGACAACTGAGACGATTTCGTCCCAGTAGTCCCATGGCACAAGTGGCACTGATATTTTTGTCTCGAAAGTCTGAGGTAGGTTCGGTTATGTTCGTTTTGCAGCAGGCCCAAAGGGCCAGACTACCCAAAAAAAGGAGCTCCGCCATAGCCGACCTAAAGTTACATTCCTGTGTTGACTGTACAATTTAATCCAAAATAGGTTTGGTAGTGTCGTTAATTGCAAACGACACTACTGGTAGTGCGATTGGTAGTGTCCTTGCCAAAAGATGGGTATGGATACCACACAACGACATTCATACTAGGTATAATAACATTAATAACTAAAAACAAAAGACTATTGAACAAAATATTCGTGGTTCTCGTAAAGTATTTCAATATACAAAACTAGGTATTTAAGGTGAGGTGGGATAAGATAACTTCTACCGGGGTAAGACCAACAGTAATATCTCAATAAATTATACAGCTTGTTTGTTTACTTTGCCGGTAAAACAGGCCAGTTGTTTAAGTTCTCGACCTAGGTTGATGTGACTAATAAATGTAGCTAAAATAAAGGAATTAGAAAAGACAGTGAAAAAAAAATCAAGCCGGTGCGTGGTGTGGAAGTATTTTATTCAATATTTGTGAAAAACTGTTTTTACAACATTCTGAATGTAAGTAATATCATAATATTGCCTATTATATGACTTTAATAAAAATCTAACTAATCCCAATAATATTTAAAGATACGAACCGTGACTTACAAGTTACAAAGTGGGGAAAGACTAACACTTTTCCCCAAAATACATAGATAGATATAATAATCATTTTTTAGCGATGTTTTTTTCAGACCTCTACGTGTATACGGGGTAGATAGGTATCACAGATGTTAAATACATATATGCCCCCGCAAAGATCGAGCAAGCGGATATTGCTAAACCATCCTTTACAAAAACATATTTCGCATATTTAAGACTGCGCCGAGCGTACGCCGGATGTACAGTGGCGCCCTCAATACTATTATTGTGTTTTCTAATAAACTAAAGTATTTTTAGGGTATACCCTATAAGTTGTGTTTTCATTTGTAGTACAAAAACCTACCAAACAATTTCAAGAATTACTTTAGTTTATTAGAAAACACAATAAAAATAATGAGGGCGCCATTGTACATCCCGCGTTTTCTCAGTCTACATTAATTTCTAGAAATTAACTAGACTAGAATTTGTAGCGATAATGCTACAATACGTACTTAAAGTGCTGATGGGGGGGGGGTTAGGGTGTGAAGGTCCCACGTTGAGTGTGGCCCATAGCAAAAAGAAACTACGTAAGTAGGTAATTTACATAAATTTGTCTACAAAAAAGATTCTTTACACTTTTTCAGTAGGATCAATATTTGTGGAGTTTCAAAAAAAAACCTCCCTTGACTTTTTCTTCAGATTTAAGAAAAATTCCGCACGCTCGTCGGATCATCATTCTGAACAATAAAAAATAGTACACCCGATATGTCCCCAAAGATATAATGTATGGGATTGTCCGTTTCGCTACCAAGCAACGTACTCGTATTGGATTAAGATAGCAAAACAGAACCATTCCATACATATTTTTGGGGACATATCGGGAGTAAGTACTTACTACTTTTTCTTGTTCAGAATGATGATCCCAACCAACGTACAATTTTTTTCCCAAATCTGAAGAAAAAGTCAAATGTGTGCTATTTTTTTTAAAACTCACCATTTAATGAGATATGGAGGAAAGATGGACAATAAATAAGAAATAAACTTTGATCCCAACGAAAAAATTTACAGATGATTCGTTTTTTTTTACAGATTTTTATGTATACTACTATTATTTAGGTATAAGATAAAATAAATCTATGGGTCACCATTTAAGAGTTAATTACGACAATTAAAATAAAAGATCCTTTACACCCCCCTTACCTGTTAGCTTTTCAATCCCATCCATCTTACTTACTATTTATTACTATTTATTACATTACTTTTAGTACCTAAGTCGTTTGAGATACATTTTACACCGATTATTTCCCCTAATTTTCCTTCGTTGAGTAAGCTGTTAGACGTGTTATCCTATTGTTTTGAACTCTGGCGCCATTAAGTACTATCAAGTAAATAAGAAGAGCCTTCGTAACGTTGACCATTCGATTACATGTCAAAGGCAATATGGTTTTTCCATTCAGGATAGAGATCCGGGTCACGGAACCCTGAAATTCGGTTTAGAGTTGGAATTACATTGTTTTTACATCACAAATAATATGGTAGCCTATTTATCCTGTGTTGCATACAAAATAAATAAATAGGATACCTCGAAATAATTTTTTTTGAATAGGGTATTTGACAAGAGTGAAATTAAATTGGTTTTTCATTAACAACAGATAAACATTATCAAAATACCAGGAACAACAGTAAGGACGCTGTTTTTGATAGTTCATAAAAAGAAGCTGATTTGACTTGTCAAATACCGTATTACTACCCTATACTTATTTTGTTCATAAGTACGGCCACGAGCGTTAATTTGGGACCCATTTCAAGAAAAATATGTTTGAAGTCGTCAATGTCATTAGAGTGGTCAAGTCATTTGTAACATTTAGGAAACTCATCCTTAATGAATGTAGAATGTCAGATTGACTTTGGACCTAAGGTGGGTACCAAATTTAATCTCGTGACTGTACATAAAAAATATACTTAACTAAGTTTCCTTCGATATTTTTTCCTAATTTTGATACCTATCCCTCTACCCTTTGTTAGTCTTGCCCCAAAGTGATATTTACAAGAGTTATTAAAGTACTATATTACTGGAAAAATGGTTACAGATATTCTTTTCCACAATGTTCTTTTTCAACATAAGTCTATGTACGTTTTGCAACAAAATCATGTGTTAGATACACGGTGACAGAAATGATGTTAGTCTTACCCCACCTTACCTTTGGTTATGATCACATTGTTTAAAATGTATATTGTATTATGTTGACAAAAGTCCTAAACTTTAAATTGAATTAACTGATAACGTCCAAAATACAAAATGCCTATGTCATTTTAATGCCTAAAAAAAAAATTTTACTACTACTAATTTGAACTAAATGATGAGCAATCAGCAGTCTAGTGGCGCCTTCATTACTATTATTGTGTTTTCTAATTAACTAAAGAATTTCCTTGCAATCAGACGATACGTTTTTGTAGCGCAAGTAAAAACACAATTTATGGGATACGTAACAAACTTTAGTAACAAGTACCCTTTGAGTAGTCGGCTTAACGGGAAAAGGTGGCTACTTTTTTTCCGTTAAGTTGATAACTCGAAGGTGGATTATGATTAAACTATGTGATATAAGTTGTGTTTTCATTTGTAGTTCAAAAACCTATCGACCAATTGTAAGAAAATACTTTACTTTATTAGAAAACACAATAATGAGGGCACCACTGTACATCCGGCGTACGCTTGGCGCAGTCTTAAGTTGCACTGACTTGCTCGCATTCGCTTTGACTACTTATTACTTTAGCCATTATAAAACATACATCATGTTGATACATTTTCGAACTGCATTTTAGGCATTATTTTATTTAGAAGTTTTGCATTATTTGGCCATCATTTAAAAAGGCAATGCGATCATACTCTCAACTCCTTTACCTTATTGTAATTATGATGATTTAACGATTTGTTTTTCTTTTTCTAGAAGACACGTCCAAGTCTGCAAGTAAGTATTTTCCACTAAACATTTAACCTTGCTGCGGTAGGTACTTAAAGACATTAAAAATAAGAAGACTAATTTCTTGTACTTCAGATTTTACATAAAATTTCACACGTGGTAGGGAGCATCATTCTTTGTGGATAATAAAAAACATTGCCTGATACGGTATCGTCTTGGGTCGTCCCATTAGTTTTTTGTCAAGTTCTTAACTCGTCTCATTCTGCTTTCGTCATCCATTCTTCATTCGTCACATTCGCTGGTAGTCTTTGTCGTCTTTGGTCATATTTGTTTTATGTCTTGATCTTATTCAGGTTCATTCGATGTTCGTCACTTCTTCTTTTGACATGTTCGGTGTTAGTCTCTTTACGTTTTAGTCTCATTCGTTACTCGTCACTTTATTTTAAAATACGAACTTCGAATAAGACCAAAGAAGATGATAGGACGAATAGCAAATGAGACTAGAAAAGAGATAGACTAACATCGAACATGTCCAAAGAAGATGATGACGAATACCGGAATGAGCCTGAATAAGAAAAAGACAAACTACAAATATAACCATAGACGACAAAGACTACCAACGAAAGTGACGAATGAAGAATGGATTACAAAAGCAGAATGAGACGAGTTAAGAACTTGACAAAAAACTAATGGGACGACCCAAGACGATACCCCTGATACGTTCCCAAAAAAATTTAGATTTGTCCTTTTTACAATTTTGGTAACCAAACCGACAACCATGGACTAACTACTACGTGAAGACGGAACGAGAGTTTTAACCCGTCGTCTCATACTAGTATTGCTTCAATTGTGTAAATTACTTCTCTCTTCAACGGATTTTTAGTGCCCGCAGTAGAAAATCGGCCAAACGACGTTCACTTCTGCAAATGCCTATTTGATGAGCTATCACTAAACTCTACTGGATTCTTTTATGTCGATCATTTAATAATAGTAAAAATTCTCATGCTCTAGTATAACTATGAATAGGTAAGTTGAGGTACCCATTATAACCTGAGCTCGGGTAGGTAATGGTATATTTTTCGAAACGGTTTAGTTTTTAATACGATGTTTCGATTTCCTTCGAAATGAACGTTATGAAAAACGTCTTTGATCAGAATTTCAATTTTTGCTTTCTGGGGTGTTCAGTACGAAGCTTCAAACGAATATTACGAAAAATTTGCACGGGGCGCGCGCTGCGGCGCGTCCTGTGAAGTAAACCAGGTTTTGAAAACATTTTAGTTTCGTTTTCGTTCCGAACAAAATGTTGTATAAAGAACCGTTTGAAGCGTTTCTAAAACATTATTTTACGTTTTTGAGCCCTGATTATAACTGTATGTTTAGGGTTTCCGCCGCGGACGTCCCTCTCCGCCTCCGTGCGCACAGACGTTGCGCCCGCGCAGAGGATGCCGGAGACTGGTGAACGCACAGGTTCCGTTGAGAAGCTCTCGCTGGTGACGCTGAGCAAGTTCAACATGCTGGGTGAGATCGTAGAGGACCTCAGGAACCGAGTCTACGGCAGCACCCCTAAGGATGAGGCGATCATTGCGGAAGTCAGGTATGAATTCACTTAGGGATCAGTGTCAAAACATCGCTTTTTTTTTATAGGTATTAAATAAATTAACTCAAACTGATATTGCTTGGGCTAGCTTGATTTTTAAAACCATTTCTTTATTCGAAGGAGTTTGTTGTAGCATCCTAGCTTGCTTCGTTTTTTTCAGAAGTTTAGAAATTCTCGTCTACTCATTAATCTTTCCAATCAACTCTCGACTTCCTCCTGTTGACCGATAGTTTTAATCGTCTTTCCATAAATTCCCCGTCAAGGAATTGACCAAATTTTTCCTATTATAAGCGGTAGTTCCGTAAAATGCGACTTAATAAATAACTGAACTTAATGTAAATCACCATGTTGAAAAATCACATGGTTTCGATCTGTTAGTCTCACCATTGTCATTATGAATTCGATCCTTGGCTACATTTTTTAAACCTAGTGTTTGACATATCTACAACTTTCGCTCGCCACCCGGACATATGGATATTAAACCCGCAGCCTACATTTTGCTACGAAGTCTTTTTACTAAGGCGTTATAGAGCTAACAGAACCGAAAGTGTGTGGAAAACCAAGGATCTTTCGCTTTTGCACTAATAGCTGAATGGAATAACAGTGTTTAAAACAAATTATACCTAACGAACCTTAATAATATGATCTATCACTGTTTGGCGCAGGTCGCAGTCGAACGTGAAAGCCATCACGGACATGTGGCAGTCCTTGAACGTATCCACGCGGCTCGAGGCGGCGGAGGAGGGGCTCAACAAACTCAGCTCACTTATGCAAGACTTGATCAAGGACTATGACGCAGCCTCGCCACTCAGAAAGTCATCTAAAACCAGGTAAGTATTATCTCTTAAGCCCGGCACACGGCTCCCTGGGGTTATGATCACAATGCCAAAATATATTTTTTCATCTTCGGTAGTCGGGTAATGAAAAGATCAAAACTAATAATGTAAATAAAACCTGTTGTAATGACCTTTAAATGGATTAAAACTAGGGGAGCTTAAAATACATCAAGCCTAAATGTTTAAAATAACTTAAACAAAACCAGACTTAACTCCGCATTTCAGGTATGCTAACATTGCTAACTCCGGCCAGTCATTTTTTTTTTCGGTCCATTCGTATCACTTTCCTACCGAGCCAATACGGTCGTGCAATTTAGGGAAGCAATTTTTACTTTGTGTAAATGAATAATCAAATTCATTATCGATTCACGCATCATCCCAGGCTCGTCCAGAGGGCCTAATATGGTTGCGTTTATCGCGTGGCAAATTTTGGATAAGGCATCCGTCACCTTCTGACAGGTAAATAACTACACTTGTCAAAAAGTGACGGATGCTTTATCCCGATTTGATACGCGTCCACGGCCAGACTTTTCCCATAGCATTTATAGGAAGCACGGACTCGCCGTTTTAGGTTTTAACATAAGCCGCTAGTGTCACAGCAAAAAAGCTCTAGGGCAACCTCAACCTCTTGCACTACCCTAAAAGGGGAACGACACGTGTTATGGCACATCACGGCTGTGGACGTAACGGCTGTGGACGAGCTGCCACAATAGGTAAGATTTTTTTGTACGACATTACATACATATTTATTCCGTCATAAAGTGGCACAATGTTTGAAACAACGTTAAATGTGACAGTTCGTCCATGGCCGTAGAAAATGTTGTATGGAATTTATTTGTGCCGTATCACGCAATTTCGAGGTTGGTGCTGTGTCCGCGAACGTGTTAAAATGGATAGCTTCTTTAGATGCGGACAAAAACTGTTGTGAACGACAGACAGACACCGAAGACTGGCCATAAGAGTACCTACCGTTACTATTTGGTATGGAACACTGAACCCTAAACGTGAAGTAATGATGACACTCTAAACCAATCAATGATTATCATAACCACTAGCAATGCCTATGGCACAGTGCCTTTTTAAAGAGAGCATTGTAGATATCTTGGAAACGAAAAAGTAATTACCGCTTTATACTACTATCCTTCAAGATAGATATAGATATAGATTTTGATCTTTCATGTTTTTAATTTTTACGTTATTTTGTGTTAAGTGTGTCACTATCCGTCACTTCACCAAGCGGTTCCAACGGAAGACCAGTGCTGGCTTTACGGCTAGCGAATGCTGAGTTGGGACCGTTTCGCAACTGTTTCTCTGTCTTGTTATTTTTGTATCTATGTACCTAATGTTTGTATTGTTGCGAATAAATGTCTCTTTATCTTTATCTTTATCTTTATCTTTATATCCCCTAGACACCTTCCAAGGCGGTGTGCAGTAAATGTCGGCACAAGTTTTAGGAGTATATTCAGACTTCATAAGTTTGTCTACATAAAATTAAGACCTACTAAGGAGTGAGGTGTTGGTGTTAAAACTAAAGTTGAATGTTCAAGATATTCCGCAGTATTATTTTGTACTAAGTTACGCCTTAAGATATCTACAATACTAGTTTCATGACTTTTAAATTAGTAGGTGCTGATTTAAATTCGAATTCAGTTTAAAAAGAAACTAAGCTATAACCTGCTAAGCTATAAGCTGTAACCTTTTCTTTAGATGATATAGAGAAACGTAAACTTACTCGTAGATACCAACTTTGTCACTCGGAAATTAGTTTCAGAGTTAACCTTTAATACAAACTAATTTATAAATTAAAAACCCGGGCAAGGGCATTTCGGCCCATGTTCTGTCTAGGGTTCCGAAGCCGTTACGACAAACACAAAAAACTATCTCAAAAAACAACATGTATGAACTAATTTTCTGTTTAAAGTTATTTGGTGATGTCTTTGATAATTTTTAGTAGGTATAAACACTTTAGTCGCCTGTATCTCAGGAACTAATTAAGTCTACTTATAGCCGTTATAGTTTTCCTTTTAAATTCGTTATATGCGCTTTCATTGAAGATATTTATCAGATTTTTAGTATTTGTAGTTTTGCCTGTAGGGGGGGACAGACACTTAAGTCTAACAAAAATTAGCGCTTTAAAGCTTAATAATATTTCATACACGGATCCCTTAATCGAAAAGGTGTTTTTGCAAACCCCATTTTTAAAATACCTCTCTAACGACACGCAACACTAAGGGGTAGACGAGAAAAACAAAATGCATCCCCACGTGTAGGGGAGGTACACTAAAAAAAAAGTTTTTCAAGTTTTTATTTTATCATTTTGTTGGCGTGACTGATATGTATATTCGTCATCCATTCCTCATTCGTCACTTTCGTTGGTAGTCTCTGTCGTCTATGGTCATAGCTGTTGTCTTTTTCTTATTCCTTCTTCTCCTTTTTATTTTTTATTTAAATTCATTATTCGTATTTCGTCTTATTTTTAGTTCGTATTTTTCTTATCTGACCTCTTTTGAAATTAATCTCATTCTTTATTGGACACATTACTATTTATCCCGTTCGATATTCGTCTCATTCTGGTAGACTACTTTCTTGACCGACCGTTCTAGGCCAAAACATACATGGGCGTTTTCACTAAAAAGTGTAATATATAGCTAATTTTTGTCACAAAACTGACAAAGTTAAAGTTCCTTAATTTCAGTCCCTAATTGGGTACACTTTTTAGTGAAAACGCCCACATAATTATGTGTAGAGAAATACGAAATTAAATATCATAGAAAACATCCAAGCCTCGAGAGTGTTAAATACTGGCGCACGTCACACACATATATATATGCCCATTCCTGGAATACAACCCGGGCCGCTGGCTTCATGCAGGCTTTAGGCTGAGCTCGTCAAACGATACAATTTTCCGAGGAATATCGTCATTACTTTGAAAAAACCTCTTATCTCATATTTTGTGACATAAGATTTCAAACTTAACCTTAAAGTGAATTAAGGTCAAACTCGTACATCTCGAAATATCAGATAAGAGGTTTTCCCAAAGTAGTAACAATATGTAATTGTCAAACATAGGTAGCTTTTGTGCGATTCGCAGCAGTTCAGGGTTGAAACTAAATTAGTTTTTTATAACCTATTATTAAGCTAATGGACAATTGTCGCCAATGAACTCGTGATATACATGCTTAAATGGTTGGTCACGTCACGACGCACACTGTAATATCGGCTCAACAGCGGCCACGCACAGTTTGTGTTTATTCGAAAGAGCTTGATACGGCAAACAAAATATAAAACATCCGGAATAAATATCTGTATATACTTTTAGAGATTTTATTTTTTTGCGAAACGTTAATGACCTAAAGGAAAACTTTATTTTTTTTTTCACTCATAAATATGACTGTTTTTGTTATTTTAGTATCTTAAAAAAATAGGAAATGAGGCTGTATGTAGGTAATATAATAAATAATACATATTTTAGATTTTCTTATTTTCACTTCTAACTCATTTTTAATTTAGTCTTGTAACGGTCGCATTTTATTCTTCGTTATAAATATTAACAATATTGTTGTTTATGACGTCCTAAAAATTTACACGCGACAATAGAAGGGGTAGAGAGATGGCGTGGGGAAATGGGGTTGTCCAAAACTAGTCATACATATTGAAAATTTATAAAAAAAAAATGTCATTAATCATCATCAAAATGATATTTTTTAAGATAATTTTTCAGATCTTTTTCCAGTAATTTTCTTAAACATCGCTGACTACGATCGATAAGATTATCATACATAGAAATAGAATGAGCTTCTAATGACTTGATGATTTCTTACGAGGTTGATGGGGTTATTTGTACAGAGCTGGTTGTAATTTCCTCAAAATTTCGGTTTTATTGTCTATTGGGGTTTATTATTTGGTGTTCTGTTTCTTTGGAAGAAATGTAAGGGTTGAATTTGGATGAAAGCCATTTCGTACTCATACTACCATCTCTACTTGAATGGACTGAGACATATCATCGTGGTCTATTCTATTGGTAGTGGAACGACTGCTCAAGCTTTTCTTCAGTTCGTTATTCAATTGTTCTTTACCTGAAAATGTAGAGTTATGTTATTTAATAGGCAGCTTAATTTTTTATTTTGTTAATTGAAAACACAATATATAATGTAAACAAATTTATCAGTAGCACTATAAAATAATAAATAATAATAAAACATCAAATAAATATTATCTGTAACTTGACATGTCTTCTAGTGTACTTTATGTTTATGTAAATCTTAAAAGAATTGATGAATTAATTAAATTGATAATTTTCTTACCTTTACTTACACGCTGCTAACTCCATCACACACAATCACAAAATTTGTTCAGCACACTGTACAGAACACGAGTTTACCAAACCAAGCCGAGCGATGCCGATCTCATATCTCGTATCGCATCCGAATAAAACCGAGCTTGTGCTAGTTTTGAATTGAAAAATGAGACTTAGTCTAATCAAACTCAGTACCGAACAAACCGAAGAACCGGGTTTTTTTTTCGCCAGTACCGGTACCAGGTGGAATGATAATTCCCGGGATTTCCCGGTCCTTTCAGTACCGGGAATTCCCGGGAGCATGCCCTTGAACAAACTTTAATAATAATTACCCTTTGAGTAGGCAGCTTAACGGGAAAAGGTGGCCACTTTTTTCCGTTAAGTTAATAACTCGAAGGTGAATTGTTATTAAACTATGTGACACTTTAAGTTGTTTTTATTTGTAGTACACAAAACCTACCGATCAATTTCAAGAATATACTTTAGTTTATTAGAAAACACAATAATAGCAATGAGGGCGCCACTGTACATCCGGGTGAGGACCAAAAAGT
The DNA here is from genome assembly GCA_963966035.1 of Acleris laterana. Taxonomy (NCBI): domain Eukaryota; kingdom Metazoa; phylum Arthropoda; class Insecta; order Lepidoptera; family Tortricidae; genus Acleris; species Acleris laterana. The sequence continues at coordinate 77,353,194 of OZ014438.1, read as the reverse complement.
TGGACCACAGTTAAGCGCAGTTAACCATACAAACGACGAAGACGAAAAAAGTTCCGTTGTGCGGCGAAAAGTATCCTAACAATTGTATGGCTAATTTTCGTGTCACAACGGAAAAGTTTCATAGAAAATTTAATTGATTGAGTTAGCGTGGACAACTTTTTGGTCCTTACCCATCCGGCGAACGCTCGGTGCAGTCTTAATAAAACCGCCGTTATAGCAAATATTTTAAAGAAAAAAAAACCCGCTACCTATTACGGTTCAAAAGATACAGCTCTTTAAACCTAAGGGCCTGTTGTTCAATCAGCAGTTAAATGAACTAATTGTTAAAAATCGTAACTAATAGTTAAATCTCAAAGAAATGTGTCAAATTTTCGATTCCTTTTTCGAATTTTAACAATTAGTTGTTACCTACTGATAAAACAACGGCCCCTACCTAAGACGGACAGTCTTTCAAAAGGCAAAAGAAACTTTCCCATTCAATCAACTAGATGTCGCTACCGGTTCTCGATTGTGTACCTTTAAGTGCTTTTATTTATGAATTTATTTAGGTTTATCACTGCAAGGGTAAGACAAGCCGAAAGTATCGTTGTAAATTTCGCGTGGTGGTAGCTTTACTGCTAAGGTAAATGTTGCTCGTAATAGTACGGGAGATCCAGCGTCGGGTTAGAAACAAATTATTGCCGGCAGTGAATAAATTTAATATAACACGTCCTCTCGTGTGGGGTGCTAAAAGGCGTTAAAAATTTTGAAATTGGCTGGCTAATAAATAGTAATAGTATAATTTTTTTAGGCCTGGCTATTGCTTAGCTACGCCATCTACCTCTAATGCTTCTTCCCTGCACCAAACAGTCGAGAACACAGCCAGAGGCTGAGAGGGTCCGCGAGCCGTAAAGAGGTTTTAGTAAGCGGCCGCTAGAGATCGCTACGTGTCTATATTAGAGTGGTCGGTCGGTCTTTCGAGTTTTCGGCCGGGTTGGTCGCGGCGGCAGTGGTTAAGCTAACAAGGAAAGGTACCCAACTGTTTTGCGCCGATGGGTTAATTTTGATGTATTATGTTAGAGAGTAGTCTAAAATAACGGTCACGTAATTTTTTTTAGCTGCCCAATGAAAAAATAATGAGCCCGTGTTTTCTTATATTGGTCCAACTCATATTTAAAAAAAAATACCTAAGGAAGTGTAATCTAATCAATCACAAACAGCAGGATCATCCGAGTCCAAGAGTAGCAAAGTCGTGTAACATAAGAGAATATCGGTGGCCAGGGTAGCCAAGTCGTATTATAAAATAATCATGAGCACTAAAAAAATTCTGCTTTTACTTTTTTCTATGCGTCTTGTGTCTGTAGTGAATAAATGTATTTTTCTATCTTCTTTCTTTTCTTTTTCTTAAGTTTATTTTTAACGTGTATTTGATATGAAACACATAATTACGTATACATACATACATACATTAAATCACGCCTGTTTGCCAGAGGGGTAGGCTGAGACCACTTTTTTCCATTTGCTACGATCTTGACAAATTTCTTTCGCTTCTTCCACATTCATACATCGCGTCATGCACGCGCGTCGGTTTCGGGTAGGTAGGTACTTAAGATTCGGCCCTTTTCCAGTATTTCTCCGATTTGACTCTTAAAAGTACGCCTAGGGCGGCCTCTTCGACCCGTCTACTCACTATCGATATAACGATTGAAAAACTATTATGTTGTAATAATAAAAATTGATTAATAATTCCAAACTGCACTATATTTCAGTACTTTTCATCCTAAAATTATATTTTGTACAATACTACCAAGGCATTTTTTTAGAGAAAACCGTGTATATCCATCTGTCTCGTGAATTATCCTTATAGAAGACTCGTAACTCCCTTATTTCATAGTTTTAGAATCATTATAGGCATTTTAAGGTGAAAATACGATAACTACTTTACTATATTTTACCTGCTGTTATTTTTGTTTTTTGTGTCTCCTGTAAACTTGAGTCAAATGGATTTACGAGGGTTGCGAAATTAACCGACGATATATGACCGAGACTACTGGGGTAATCTGGTATGTCCCCAAAGAGATGAGTAATGAAGAAATCTACAAAAACATAAGTTGCGATATTGAAGTCATCTCTATTAAAAGGTTTGAGGAAAGTCGACGGTAAACTGGTCCCACTGGGCACTGTGGCAGTGACATTTGCTGCAACATTGCTGCCACAGTTTGCATATATAAAACTCTTCCGGTACCCAATAAACACTTATATACCTCCGCTGGTGCTGGTCTGAAATTCAATCATTCAGCTAAATCCTGCAGAGGAACACAATTGTGTTCTTCATGTGCAGAACAGCATTCTTATAAGGAATGTGATACGGATGTCATAATTTGTATTAACTGCAGCGGAAGCCACTTGGCTATTTCAAGAGATTGTCCAGTTAAAAAACAGAAAACTGAAGAGAAAAGAAACTAAAAACCTCAAGCGATCTTATGCCAACCTTCTTATCTGACCCCAATCAATCAAATCAATGAATCATTTCCGAGTTTGAAGAAGCCAATTAATGTTGTATCTATGTCGCAACCCCAGGCTAACCAAAATTCTCATAGAGAATTTGTTGCCAATCAAATAATTGGCAATGAAATAATTATTAATGCAATAGTAAAGTCACTCGTAGCACTCGGCAATAGCAATGGCAACACTCCGATCACTAACAAGAAAATAAAAGAAATATTATTATCAAATTTAATTTAATTGTATGGACACCTTTTTAACTGTAGCGCAATTTAATATCCAAAGTTTACAAAGTAAAAAAGCCTTATTGACCAATTTTTTATATGAACAAAATGTTGACATTTGTCGTTTAAATGAGACTTGGCTTAAGAATACTAGTAACATCCCAAACATTTCATCATATAATTTTATTTTTAAAACCTCAAAGAACTCTCATAATGGCGTAGGTATGTATATAAAACAGAATTTAAGATACGACATTGTAAATACATATTTTCATGAATCTATTCAAAATATTTGTATTTTAACAGATACATCTGTTGGTAAATTATCCACTCTATGTGTATATTGTCCTCCTAACAGCAGCCGGTTTGACACAAGCAATATGAAACAATTGTTACATGAAATTCCTAAGCCATGTCTCATTATGGGAGACCTTATTGCACACCATATTTTATTTGGCTGTTATACTAATAATAGCCTTTTCAATGTTACAGACGAGTTTGATTTGTGTGTATTAAATGATGGCAGCCCAACCACTGTTTCATATCCTAATAGAAATCCTTCGGCAATAGATTTAGCTTTGGTTAGTCCAAATATAGCTCCTCTCTGCGAGTGGTATGTCCTTGACGATCCAATAATGGGCAGTTACCATTATCCCACTCGAGTAGTTGTAAATGTGCAGCCTTCAGTGTATGAAATCCGCTCTGTGGAAAATAAATATATTTATAATAGAGCAGATTGGTCAAAATTCATTCTCTTATCTGAAAACAGTTTTTCACACTTAGATATGGAAAATACAGAGCCTCTTGAATTATACAATACTTTTGTAAATATCTTGTATGAAATCAGAAATAACACAGTCCCTAAGCAGAAACCACATCAAACTTTCAAATTATTAAGAAAACCAAACAGTTAAAAAATCAAAAGAGGCTCTTAAAATTTATAGAGATTGCCCAACTATCCCTAATTATATTCAATATAAAAAAATTTAATGCTAAAAAGAAAATTACTTTAAAGGAAGAAAGAGCAGTTTCATGGCACACATTATGTAGTAGTTTCAATAGAATGACGCCTGTTTCTAGAATATGGGATTATATTAAAAGATTTAAAAGAATCGGCAGTTGTCAAAACAAGTATTTGAATCATGATTGGGTACCAAGCTTTTTAGATAAACTAACTGATTCATCACAATTGGATGACGAAAGTTTATATAGTTTTATGGAGCAATCTGTTGAAAATGAAATTAATTGCTTTCTTAATGAACCCTTAACACTGAATGAACTGCAAATTTCACTCAAGAGTAGAAAGGATACCACTCCAGGCCTGGACATCATACCATATAATTATGATCAAAAAGCTACATTCAAATGCACAAAAAACATTATTAGACATCTATAACAAGCTTTGGAATAGTTTAATTATACCAGAATCATGGAAAACTCAATGTGTTATTCCCATACTAAAACCAAATAAGCCTGCAAGTAATGAATCATCTTATAGACCTATTTCTCTTTCTTCGTGTCTGGGTAAACTTTTTGAGAATATGCTTAAATTACGTCTTGACTACTTTGCTGAATCACAGAATAAGCTACCAGACATGCAGTTTGGGTTTAGGAAAGGTAAAAGTTGCTCTGAAAGCTTTGTATCTTTTATAGCAGGGCCGTATTTCACGAAACTATTAGTTTACTAGTATATTAGTTATTAGTTACTAATGTAAAATTTACTAGCCCTAATATTTTCTGTTTCACGAAAATAATTATTAGAGTAGTAACTAATACTGGTAAACTAATAAAAAATATTAGTCTGACTTGGCTGAATGCAGCTATTACCCATGCCTTCTTACCTATTAAAAAAGCGGGAAAGCTACCGCCATTTGTTTTGTTTTGACATAATATGCACATTGGCGGCAAAAGCAAATTATTCGTTTAATTTAGTTATTACATATTTAAACAATGGATTTTAAATTAATGGTTCTAAGAAGTATATTAGAAAGTAAAGAAGTTTTGTTTGGCAGTTTTTCTGACACTTTAACAAAGCAGGATAAACGAAAAAAGTGGGAAGAAATCACTGATGTGTGTCGCTCGTTGGGAGTGATTTCTTCCAATAAAGACTATAAATATGTTAGAGATGCATATTGGCCAAATATTAAAATTAGCACAATGGTAAGTGAATACAGAATTATTTTCTTTCTGAAAACATGTTTAATTCTTTATGCAGTTAAGTTTAATACGTTATATTGTGTTTTATGCACTCGATTGCGACATGCGATATACGATATGTCTGCTTTAAATTTTCAAGTTATATTAAAATACGTAACAATATGCACTTGCTTCGTGTTAATCATACGATTATTATTGATTCTAATCTAGATTTTGTGACAGTGAAATATCGAGTGTCATACTTATGTACTTTAGGCACTCTAGGCATTATATCTAATCTTACTGAATCAAACATATGGATACATTGTTATGGTAAAAATATACTCAGGTAGGAACTAAAAGTTTGCTCTTTGAACTCTATTTACAGGCAAAGGTTGATAACGCCAAAAAAACTGGTACTGCCGGAGGACCCAGTAAAAAACTAACGGCAGTGGACGAGCTTGTCTTGGAAATTCTGGGCAAATACTCCCCGACTGTGGTTGGACTTCATGTAGTGGATACCTTAGATGATATTATAGAGGAGCAACCGGGAACATCCGCGGATAACATTTTAGTATTAGGCGAAATTGAAGTTCGCGACGAACCAAGAGTTGAAAATTTTGAAAATAAAACGAAAAAACGTAAGCTTTGTTATTTATTTTACTATGATGGTTGACAATCAACTTTAACGTATGAAAATAACAACTGTGGGCCGTTGTTGTTTTAAAATAAATGAACTATGTTTATTTTTACGATTTCAGGAAAAACTATAGTCGCGGAGGGGAGTAACAAACATATTGAATTACAAGAAATAAATAATTTGAAGAAAAGAAAACTTGAATTGGAAATTGAAAATATTAAATTACAAAACTACAGTTTACAACTAGACATTTTTAAAAAGGAAAAAGAAATGAACATTAAGTCGCAATATTCATTGGAGGCAGAAAACGGGGATGTGCTCTTAATAACCGACACTTGTGAAATTATCGAAGACGGGACAGTGAAACGACGAATTTAAAATGTAGTCGAATTTCGTAATTATTTAATTTTATTTAGTTTGAAAAACATATATGTATGTATGTCATAAATATATAATTAATGTAGTGTTTTCTGTCTATTTATTCACCCTCTAAAATAGTTAAGTATCTGGTCGAATCGATTGACGGGTTGTGCAGGATTGTATGCAACTTCGTCCTCTGAATCTTCCTCGTTATCACTTTTTTCATACAATTCATCTTGACTGGTTCGGGCAAAATTGCACAAAGTAACCGCACAGTTAAAGACGTGGCATGCTAATTTGGGCTGCAATCGCATGTGATTTAGACAGGGAAATTTTTCTTTAAGAATCCCGATTGCATTTTCTATTACCCTCCTAGTTTTCTTATGAGCTCGCAAAAAACGTTTATTTGCTTGATCATTTGGATCCGTGATTAAAGGTGGGATTAACCAATCCTTCAGTGGATAACCACTGTCTGCGAGTAATATTGTATTAAATAAGGGTCGCCAGCCATTTTCCATTTTACGATATAGAGCACTGTTACGTAGAACTCTCGAGTCGTGCACTGCCCCTGGCCAATTAGCATACGAATTATAAAAATGTAGATCCGGACTAGGGTTTGCAATTCGAATATTCGATTATTCGAATTATTCGCCATAAATGTTATTCGAATTCGACAATATTCATTATTCGAATAAAACGAATATTTCGAATAGTGCACAAATTTGTCTGTAATTATTTACCTTAGCAAAACATTAACAAAATGCCAGGATTAATTATCCTCGATATTAACGAGTTCGTGGAAATAGATTTAAATATTAAAAATAACTACAAATGTAAGACAAACAATATATTACCTATTTTGCTTTATCCTTGCCAAAATCAAACTCCCTAAAAAGAACTAAATACCGTACCGTAATTGGTAAGCTGTTCTCGAGGGTCATCACAAATAGGCTGACGCGACGGCTGGACGACTTCCAACCACCAGAGCAGGCCGGGTTTCGCGGAGGTTTTGGCACCATAGACCACATACACACTGTGAGGCAGATTATACAGTAGACCCAAGAGTATAATCAGCCTCTGTGTCTCGTTTTCGTGGACTACGAGAAGGCCTTTGACTCTGTCGAGACCTGGTCTGTTTTGAGCTCCTTGCAGCGATGCCAAGTGGATTTCCGATACATCGAAGTGCTGAGAAGTCTGTATGACGCTGCCACTATGTCCGTCCAAGTACAGAGCAGTCAAACAAAACCGATTCCATTGCATCGAGGAGTAAGACAAGGGGATGTTATATCCCCAAAACTGTTTACGAATGCATTGGAAGACGTTTTTAAGACTCTTACCTGGAATGGGCGGGGCATCAATATTAACGGCAAATACATCTCGCACTTAAGGTTTGCCGATGATATCGTAGTGTTTGCGGAATCGCTGCAGGAAGCTCAAGAAATGCTGTACAGCCTAAATGAAGCCTCTAAACGTATTGGTCTCCGGATGAATCTGGACAAGACGAAGGTTATGTTCAATGACCTCGTCGTTCCGGGACCAGTAATCATCGATGGCACACCTCTCGAAGTTGTCAAGGAATATGTCTACCTCGGGCAACTAATGCAGTTAGGTAGATACAACTTCGAAAAGGAACCCGATAGGAGGATCCAATTGGGCTGGGCAGCGTTTAGGAAGTTGTACCACATATTTTCGTCGGATATACCGCAGAGCCTGAAGACGAAAGTCTTTGACCAGTGCGTCCTACCTGTGATGACGTACGGAGCCGAGACGTGGACACTGACTGTGGTGCTAGTCCATAAGCTTAAAGTAGCTCAACGTGCTATGGAAAGAGCTATGCTCGGAGTCTCTCTGAATGACAAAATTCGGAACGAAGTGATTCGTCAGACAACCAAGGTGACCGACATAGCTCTAAAAGTTAGTAGGTTGAAGTGGAAATGGGCTGGTCACGTATGTCGCAGAACGGATAACCGCTGGAGTAACCGTGTTTTGGAGTGGAGACCGCGTCTTGGCAAACGTAGCGTGGGACGCCCTCTGGCCAGATGGCGGGATGACTTGCATAAGAGGGCCGGCAGCGACTGGATGCATTAAGCATTAGACCGGGCTCTGAGGCGTTCCTTGGGAGAGCCCTATGTCCAGCAGTAGACTGCAGCGGGCTGATGATGATGATGATGATGAATTGGTAAAAGGGTAGCGAGCTAGGGAGCTAGCAAGTTCGGCTACATGCTAGGTATCTGGAGAAGATACCATAAATGTTTTTTTGAATTGTAAGGTCATTACATTTTAAATTAACATCACATATTTTACAATTACACAACTTAGAATCATTATTTTGTTTAATTTTCAAAAATATTCGAATTATTCGAAATATTCGAATATTCGAATGTTGGAAATCTAAATATTCGTATTATTCGAATACTAAAATTGAACGAATATTGCAAACCCTAACCGGACCACAAACTACTAAGCAATTAATCGAGTGCTTTCCGTGTCTGTCCACAAACTGCTGTTCTTTTTCATTTGGGGCATCAATAGGCACTAATGTGCCATCTAAACATCCTGCAACCATTGGCATCCCCGCCAATCTGTGGAATGCTTCAACAACACCTTGCATATTTTCTGGCCACTTGACTGTATTCGGGAACATATTTTGTACTACTGAATTAACCACTTGATTAACAGCTCGACACACACTTGCTTTCGATACACCATGCATATCGGCCACTGCGTGGTACTGTACTCCCGTACCCATCCAATGTAGAGCAATTAGAATTATAAGTTTTGATGACATGGCCTGGCTTCTCTCGGTACACCGTTCCAAACCTGGCCCGATAATTTCAATCAAATCTTCTAGTTTTGTGCTCGTCAAACGAAATCTTTCATTAAACTCAAATGTGGATTCTAAGAATTCGTACGTATTTCGGCTCAAAAAGTTTCGTCGACGGCGGATTATTATTAAACCTTCTTCACCATCGGAAGAATCCGAATCAGACCACATTATAAAAGTATTTTTAGCAAAATGCGACGCTAATAATTTCCACTAATATTTTACAAACCCTCCGAGACCAATAGCTTTATTAGTATATTTTACAAGTGTATTCATTTTTCTTTTTATTCGTGAAACCAAAATTCATTTTCTCTAATAATATTAGCTAATATTTATTAGTTGGTAACTAATAACCAATATTTTATTAGTGTAGCTTCGTGAAACGTAAATTAGTAAACTAGTAAAAAATATTACTTCATGGACTAATATTATTAGACTAATAAGCTTCGTGAAACAGGGCCCTGATATGAAAAAAGCCAAGCTTAGTCACTCTAATGTTATATGTGCGTTTTTGGATGTGAAAGGTGCATCTGACAATGTAAACATTGGTTGTTTGGTTCATGTATTACATGAAATTGGTATACCAAGTAAAACTTTAATTAGGATTTTAAATTTTTTACATAATAGGACACTTTGTTAAATTTAACAATAACCTACATGGCCCTAGGTTTGTCAGTAAAGGGACAATGCAGGGAGCTACTCTCTCACCTCTATTGTATAATTTATATACATCACAAATACTTCACTATGTAAATACTTCACAAGTCAAAATTTTACAGTTTGCAGATGACTTGCTTATTTATAGCGAAAATCAAAATTTGAACATAGCTATTAATAATTTGAACACAGCATTAGATCAATTAAAACAATACTATAGCGACTTTTTAAAATTGGAAATAAGCTCTGAAAAGAGTTCTGTATTATATTCAGTAAAGACCCATTTGCCCAATCTACTGTAGGTACAAATTACTTATGATGGGAATCCCATTCCTATCGTCCAACATCATAAATTTTTAGGTGTCATAATAGATGACAAATTAAAATTTGATAAGCACATAAACTATGTACCTATGCCAAAATGCAATTAAAAGGATTAATGTACTAAGATCTCTAGCAGGCACTTTCTGGGGATCTGATCCCCAAACTCTCAGCATCCTATATAAAAGCATAGTCAGGAGTCATTTTGATTAGGTACAGTAGTTTAGCTTACATGAATGCTAGTAGCACTTTATTAAGAACACTCGATGTAATTCAAAATATAGGATTAAAAATAATCAGTGGAGCCATGTGCTCTACTCCAATAAATTCTATGGAAATTGATAATTGCATACCTCCGTTGTCTTTACGACGCTTTCAGCTGGCTGAGAATTTTTGTTTGGAGGAGTTAGCATCCAACAATAAATTGGTCTTGGATAATATATTGTACCCTTCAGAGATTACTCGGTCAGCCTCCAATATCTCGGCTAATACTCTTGTGTCAGGAAATTTACCTGAAATCCAAACCATAATGACAATTGTTAAAAACTTGACTAAAGTATTGTATTAAAGATACTTTATGCCGTGTGGTTGCCGGATTAGAATAGTGCCACTCCAAGTCTTCTCGTGGATGTCGTAAAAGCCGACTAAGGTAATAAAGGCGTGTAGTACTGTTAGGCGATGGGCTTGCAACCTGTCCCTAATACACTGGTAAACATCTTCGCCTAAGTGTGAAAAAAATGTGGTTACAGAATTATCAAAAAGTTTTTATAGTTGTTGGAAATTCTGTAGCTCTGCCTACCCCAATCTGGGAATAAAGGCGTGAGTTTATGTGTATGTGTGTGTTGACTAAAGATATTTGTATCTTCAACAAATGGCCTATATATATAAATGCCCTTATAATACCTTACTTAATTTTCTGGATATAAAAGGTGATTTAGATACTGTACATAATAAATTTGATTATTTGGACTTTTTGTATAAAAAGTCAGATTACTATATCATCTATACAGATGGTTCTAAATATGTAAATGATATTAAAGCAGCTTATTATGATCCACAAATGAAATGTACAAAATGTATAAAGTTAGATAATAATTGTAGCATTTTCACTGCAGAGAGTTATGCTGTATGCTATATTAATAGCTCTAAAATTTGTGTCTAGTTATGTAAATAATATATTTGGGCGTTTTCACTAAAAAGTGTACCCAATTAAGGACTGAAATTAAGGAACTTTAACTTTGTCAGTTTTGTGACGAAAATTAGCTATAATATATTGATGGCCGCATTGTATGGCTAATTTTCGTCACAAAACTGACAAAGTTAAAGTTCCTTAATTTCAGTCTTTAATTGGGTACACTTTTTAGTGAAAACGCCCAAATATATTATTAGTTTCTGATTCTAAACTCAACTTTATGTAACAGTAATTTAGAATTTAAAAAGAATTATATTGTATACGAAATTAAAGATGTATTGCAAGGTTTGGCTGCTACTAAAAACATAGTTTGTTTGGGTCCCCTCACACAGTGGCATATATCTCGGTAATGAGGTTGTAGATGTAGCGACTCATCAGATGCATGATGAGGATCATACGGGGATCGTGAAGGTACCATTTACAGACTACTACACACTAGTTAAAAGCCTTTCTCAAGACATCTGGAAGCAACACTGGTCAATCACTGTTCTCACTAAAGGAAAATTATACGCAGACATACAACGAGACTTACCAAGAAAACCATGGTATAACCGGTTCAGATATTGTGGTAGAAAGTTTGTTACTACGCTCAATCACCTTCGATATGGGCACTGCCTGTTTCCGGCTCAACTGCATCGGCTGAATTTGCGTGGCGATAGCAGATGCAATAGTTGTGGCTTTGAAAATGCAGATTTAGAACATATTTTTTATAACTGTCAGACATTTGAATTCATCATCATCATTGCGTATGGCACTCATCCTGCATGGATCAAGGGTCGATGTCCAAGTGTGTCAGCCAGTCTGCCGCGGCTGGCGAAAATTTATGAAGTTCCTCCATGCCACCGGGAAAACAGCGGAGTGGGCAATCATTTACCACGTGGGAGAGGGTCTGGTCCGGTGCTCCGCAGTCGCATTCTGGTGACTCCCTCAATCCCCACTTGTGTAGGTGATGGTTGGTCTTCCCGTGGTCAGTTCGAAACCGATTTAAACGGGTCCAGAGTTTTCGGTCGGCGAAGATGCCAGGCAATTTCTTCGAGGGGTCCATGAAAAAGGCGCCACCCCTCACGCCAAACCTCGTTTATGTGGTACGGGTGATTAAGTCCCTCGTCGTTCCATATTGGGGACCTAGAAGTAAGACGGGAGGGAGGCAGATCGTCCAAAGTGGACCTAATGGGCATGGGTTTAGAGCCGTTTAACGAAAAGCACTTTTTCCACTCGTTGGCAGCCGCTTTCTGTCTGCGCAGCTCGGGAGGTGGGATGTGTGTTAAAACGGGCAGCCAAGGAAGAGGTGTAGATTTGATTACCCCCGAGATTAGGCGCATCACTTCATTGAGCTGGGTGTCGATCTTGGCTGTATGGGCACTGCGGTACCATACGGGGGCGCAGTACTCTGCAGTTGAGTACACCAGAGCAAGGGCGGAGGTACGCAGAACAGTTGCGGAAGCACCCCAGCTTGTGCCTGCTAGCTTTCGGATAATATTGATCCTTGTTTTCAGCTTCTGCTTGACGTTTTCTAGGTGTGGTTTGAACGTCAGTGAGCGGTCTAGCGTTTAGCGTTAGCGTTAGCGTTAACATTTGAATTGAAGTGCAACGAGCGAATTTGACGAGTAATTTGACATGATTTATGAAATGAGTAAGTGTTCCCCGCTTTACTCACGACAACTTAAATTATTTTAATTCTGTACCGTCAACCGGGGTGAATGGGCACGATTTTGGACTTTGATCTAGATTTTCTCTGAATATTTCTATAAGATACTAACAATGTTAAGATTTTAAAACTTTAGTCTTATGTATGTGAATCGAAATATTATACCTATTTAATAATAATTATCTATAAACCCCTTTTTTTATCAAAAAATAGGTCATCGCTATTTAAACTCATTATGGGGTCAATAGAGACGAAAAAGGGTACAATAGGGAAAAGTAGCCATAGGGCTGTCATAAATTTAATAAGTGTACTTACTAGTAAGTACATAAGTACCTAGGTACCTACTTATGTAAGCATCTACATAGGGAAATTAAGAAGAGGAGAATTCAAGAAAATAAAAATTGTTTTATTTCTGTCACTATTACATGACAATAAAGATAAAAAAGATAAAAGACATTTATTCAGTAAGTAGGCCGTTCTGGCACTTTTACACGTCAAGAATCTACCAGCGCTTCGCAAGAGACACTGCTGAGAAGAAACGCCGCAAGAAACTCAGCAGTCAGTCATTTTTTAAACATATTAATTACAATGGTACTACTTAATCTAGCATTATATAAAGCAATAAATATTAAATTCAATATAATATCCAATAACATAAGTAGATCAGCAGGAAAACATGCCAAAAAATCTTACGTGAGAGATAAAGGAAGAAAAAGGAGAAATAAAAAACAAGAAAAAAAACTAAAACCCACCTACTCATAATGTTTATAACTTATAACACGGTGCAAGATGACCACATAAAAGTTTCGATATGTTTTCCTACATCAACGGTGTCCCCTAGACAAGATAAAGCTTTTGCAATTGATCAAATTATTAATGACTATGCTTCGGGTTTAGACCATGCATTTTTGTCTGTTAGATAGTCCTCGACCCTATAATACGCTTTAGACATTAACGACTTTTTCAAGTAATTTTTAAGTGCTGGAAAGGGTAACTTTAAAACTACGTCAGGTAATTTATTATAGAAATGAATGCATTGACCAACAAATGATTTATATACTTTACGGACGCGGAATTTACGAATAGCGATTTTATTTTTATTTCTAGTATTTAAATTATGTACATCAGAATTCTTGGTGAAAGAATCTAAATTCTTAATAACATAAATAATATTTTCATAAATAAATTGAGACGCTACAGTTAAGATATTAATTTCTTTAAAAAGTTCTCTTAAGGAGTCACGGGAATTTAAGTTGTAAATAGAACGAATGGCCCGTTTTTGTAAAACAAATATAGTTTGAATGTCAGCAGCCTTACCCCAAACCAAAATACCGTACGACATGACACTATGGAAATAACTATAATAAACTAAGCGAGCTGTCTCAACATTGGTTAATTGTCTAATTTTCCTAACGGCGTAAGCTGCCGAGCTTAGTTTACCTGCCAGTACCGCTATATGGGGACTCCATTGCAAATTTTTATCTATTGTTATGCCTAGAAAAACTGCCTTATCTACCATTTGCAAACACTCGTCATTTAGAAAAATTCTAGAATCTACCGGTTTAACGTTAGGCAAAGAGAATCTAACACATTTAGTTTTCTTAGCATTTAGTAGCAAATTGTTGGAAGTAAACCAATTAAGTACTTTAACTAGGGTGGCGTTTATCCTACTGTAGTCTACAGTTTGTCTTTCTACCTTGAAAATTAGTGAAGTATCGTCAGCGAAAAGTACAATATCACAAAGTTTATCTACTGTTGGTGGAAAGTCATTTATATACACCAAAAATAAAAAGGGACCTAAAATAGAGCCTTGTGGCACACCTATTTTCACTGTAGCTCCAACAGATTGAGTTTTGTTTACAACAACTGTTTGAGTTCTATCACGTAGATAAGAAGACATAAGACTTAAAGCTTTATTGGCCAATCCATAATGTTCTAATTTTAAAATAAGGGTCGTATGATCCACGCAATCAAAAGCTTTAGAAAGATCACAAAATATTCCTACTGCATCGCAAGATTTCTCCCAACTGTTATATATATATTTAATGAGCACAGAAGCCGCATCAATAGTGGATCGTCCTCTGGTGAAGCCGAACTGGTTACTGTTAAGCAGTTTATTTCTATTGAAGTGACCTAACATATCATTTAACATTAACTTCTCAAAGACTTTACTTAATACGAGGGCTGCTACTTAGGTAACCGGAATCCAGGATTCCAACATTTTTAAACGCTATATCTGACCTCCATGGTAAAATTTGAACTTTTTTTAATACTGGCCGCTATATATTTTTTTTCTTATGTACGCTAGTCTTTTGTTTTTGGCGGGTTTAAATTTTAATCTCGCTGCAAGAATGGAACTCACTCGTGAAAATATTCGTGCTATGATTTATTACGATTTTCGGCGTGGTTTAACGCAACAACAGTGCATAGATCAACTAACTTCGACTTTTGGTGATGAAGCTCCATCCAAAACTACTGTGTATCACTGGTTTAGTGAGTTCAATCGTGGACGTAGTATGCTCAGGGACGAAGTTAAGGATGGTCGCCCGAAATCGGTCGTTGTACCACAAAATATTGAAGCTGTGCGAAAACTTATAATGCATGACCGTCATGTTACGTATCGCGAGATAGAGGCGACTATAGGCATATGTATGACGAGCATTAATAAGATATTACATGAACACTTAGCTGTGAAAAAAATTTGTTCGCGTTGGATCCCGCACAACTTAACTAAGGATCAAAAAGAGGCTCGCGTCGAATGGTGCAAGGAAATGTTGAAAAAATATAACCGTGGTGACTCAAAAGCTGTTTATAATATCTACACAGGTGACGAATCCTGGATCTATGCGTATGATCCCGAAACTAAACAACAATCAACGGTGTGGGTGTTTCAAAATGAGCCGAACCCTACGAAAGTAACTCGTGCAAAAAGCACCTTGAAGCAAATGGTGGCCTGCTTTTTTGGTATTAATGGCCATGTGGCTACAGTGCCCCTAGAGAATCGTAAAACGGTTAATTCGGAGTGGTACACGACCATTTGTTTGCCGGAAGTATTTGAAAAAATACGGAAAAACAACCAGCGACGGAGAATCATTCTGCACCATGATAACGCCAGCTGTCATACATCACGTGAAACGACTCGATTTTTGGAAGGTCAAAATATAGAATTAACGGGTCATCCACCTTACAGCCCTGATTTGGCACCCAATGATTTCTATTTATTTCCAAATGTAAAGAATAAATTACGTGGTCAACGATTTTCGACCCGTGAAGATGCCGTCGACGCGTTCAGACAGCACGTTTTGGAGATACCTCAGTCAGAGTGGAAAAAGTGCTTTATAAATTGGTTTCAACGTATGCAAAAGTGCATCGATTATCACGGAGAATACTTCGAAAAACAATAAAACCATATTTAGCCATGTACGTTTGTTTATTTTTTCTATTCCGGTTACATAAGTAGCAGCCCTCGTACTGGTAGTATGGAAATGGGACGGAAGTTTGTTAAATCACTCATCTCGCCCGATTTTAAAAGAGGTATGACTTTACTATTTTTCATGAGATCTGGAAAGATCCCCTCCGATATGCAATTATTATAAATTAATGCTAGATGGGGTGCAATTACATCTATGATATGAAAGAGTACTTTAACTGATGTGCCCCACAAATCCTCGGTCTTTTTTAAACTAAGCGATTTAAATACCTTGACTATTGAAACTGAACTTACCGGGCTGAATTCAAAGTTTATATTACATTTACTGACATTAGTGCAAAGTAATGATTGAGCTTTAACCGCGGATGATTTAAGATATTTCGTAGTATTTATGGCTATGTTGGAAAAATAATCTTCAAATGCTATGGCCACGTCTTTATTTGACGTGATTAGTTTGTCACCTGTGTTTAGGGTGATTTTATTATCGCGAGTTTTTGATTTTCCCGTTTCTCTATTTATAATATTCCATACGGTTTTTACTTTATTATCAGATGATTTGAGTTTAAGGCTAAGAAAATTTGCCTTAGCAGTTAAACAAACTTGCTTAAAGGTCCTCGAATAATTCTTAACATAATTTAGGAAGTCAGCGTTCTTATTGTCCTCCCTCTCTTTATATAGGTCATAAAGTCTATTTCTACTTTTATGAATGCCTGCAGTAGCCCATTCACTAAACTTGGTTTTCGACCCAGAAATAGTTTTAATTTTAAAATTGTTATTAAATTGATGCAGAATTAAGCCAAACAAGTCTTTATAAATACTATTACATTCATTATGTAACAAAGGTAACACTGAGATATTACTCCGAACTTTATTTTTGAATAATTCCAAACGATTACTAGTTAAAGGTCGGTATGTTATTGTCTGAGGTTTTTGATAAAAATCATTTACTAAAGATGCCCTCTGACCACTATGGTCCGAATTAAAACAATTAAATATTTCTTTATCCAAACATTCGCAATTACAAAAAATATTATCTAAGCAGGTTGCACTACTAATACCTATCCGTGTGGGTTCGAAGAACAGATTACCTAAATTAAAAGATTTAAATAAACTAAGTAATTTACAAAACAATTTACAAAAGACCTGTTACCTAGAGTAGGTAAGTACTAAAATTAAATAAACACAATAAAATATTTTGTAACAAACTAAAATATGAATTATTGAGTCCTTAACTACTGGAAAAGGGCCGAATCTTAAGTACCCGAAACCGACGTGCGTGCATGACTCGATGTATGAATGTGGAAGAAGCGAAAGAAATTTGTCAAGATCGTAGCAAGTGGAAAGAAGTGGTCTCTGCCTACCCCTCTGGGAAACAGGCGTGATTTAATGTATGTATGTATGTATGAGTCCTTAACTTGACAGGGGCCAATTCGGATTAGCGTTTTCTAATTTTAAACGTCTGTAAAGCTAAATATATAAACGTCAAAACTCTATTTTTGTATAGAGTTTGACGTTTATAAATTTATATTTACAGATATTTAAAATTAGAACACCCCGCTCCGAAAAAAGTTCAACCAGTTAATCGCAAGCGAATGCGGTCAGCCTGGTTAAAATATCTATTATCGGCCACTATTACCTAGGTAGGTACCTACTTAAACCAACTGTTGACAACCCTGTCCCTATACTCCCTTTTAGCGTTCCTATATAAACACCTTCGTACCTATTAACTCTGAACGCCGTCCCTACTGACCCCTCATGTCGTCCCTAATAGTCCCCGATGCGTCCCTATAAACCTCGTCTTGTTTTGAAATTTCCATGGATCATTATTTTTTCACTTTACACTTAGAAAACAAATACCAATTGCACTTACCGATTTAAAAACAGCTTCTTAATGAAATAAGTAAAGAATTTAACACAACTTAAAGTACTAAACTTGCTTTAAAACCCAATTTTGCGGCAAAGTTTTGAAGACCATTTCAAACTGCCACCAGAAAGCCCAACTTCGGACTAACTAAGTATAAATGTTTGACAATCTAGCGTTAGTTCAGGCCCCTATCTCACAAAACTTTACAAGCCTACAATTTAACAAATTTGTCAACTTTTTGTATGGAGATCCGTACCAATTTGTCAAATTGTACGCTTGTAAAGTTTTGTGGGATAGGGGCCAGGTCGTTCCAGTGTTGCCATTACCGAAAGCACCTATTTTACTATCAATTTCAACCTCATAATAACGTTTTAATGTTTTAATGTTTATTAGGGTACAAACGGTACAATATGGCTAATACAATAAAAATCTTAGATTATACATCAACCGGTAAAGTTACCACAGTTAATAACATTCGTAATTGGTAGTTTTTGAGAGTTTATCAGGTAAATGTCATCCCCGGTTTTTGTCCCTATTCACCTCGCCATCCCTAATAACCCCGGTTGACGGTAAGTATATAAATATATTTTAAATAGTTTCGGAATAATTTGATTTAGTTTTATGTTTTCGTTTCAATTTGTAAACAATTTTATGTTTATATTAGTTACGAAATAGTTTTAACTCGTTTTTTTTTGCTTCGTATAGTTATGTTTGTTGGTTGTTTCGTTTGTAATTGTTAAATTTGTTAGTTAGTGTTGTAATTCTTAAACTCTGCATCCAGACCTAGCATCCAAGGTCAAGAAAACTTATTTAAAAAAAACATTGAATACATACAAACTAACGATACCAACTTAGATAGAGCATTTCTTGATCTTATAGCACTCAAAATTCCATAACAGTGCCTAGTGCCCTAACTACTTAGTGCATTTTTAAAAGTCTGCAATTTACCACGTTGGTAAAAAAACCAATCAATGGCGCGTTCTGAAACACAGTTAATTATTTCCTGATAGTAGCATTTAGTAGCATTTTATTCGAACCTTGATTTGAAAATTTAATAAAATTCTGCTGTCAGGCAAAATTTGCCGAATTTCAGAACGCACCTCTAATTAATTATCTATGGAAATCTTCGACCAACCCCATGATTCCAACTCTGATTCGGACGACGATCTAATCTAATTTTGTAATAAAAACTTAATGAATATCCACAGTAAAAACTTATTTTTTAAATATTTTGATTAATTTATTTTATTTGGTGCTCTTTTATCAAAATTCGCACAATCCTAGTGCATTTTCCAGGATGTTTTAGCGCATTTCTTAAATAGCAGTTGGCAACACTTAACTTAACCAACCAAACCAAACAGAATATCGATTTTAAAATTCGGTGACTGGCGTGGACGGGGTACTTCCAGCTAAGCTGTTGTACTTATTCCTTAGGTAAGTTAGTATATTATATGCCATTTCTGTTACTTTTTGTTTAGTAATATATTATGTAATTAACCGTTTATTTTTTTTAGCTATTTGGTACGACACATTAAACATTCATTGAAAATGGAAGCTAATAAACCAAGCGACAAAAGAATTCAAGGCTGGTCCTTTAAAGAATATAAGCAACTGCTACTGAGTCTTCACAGTTTTGGCTCTCGGGACATTAGTAATATAGCTGAAACAATTCCGACAAAAACGGCAGAACAGATTCGCAAGGCTATTGATTATTTTAGGGAACGGGAGGCTGCTGAAAGGAAGGTCAGGGTTGCCGAGACCAAGACTACTCAGGGTTCTGTGCCATATAAAAACTGGGCCAAGTTTTTACAGGACAACTTTAAGCCTGAGGAACTTCATACTGACACAGCAGCAGCTGTAAGAAATATTGCACAGTTTGAAGATATACCACCAGCAAGCCGGACACAAGGCATTGACTTCCGAAAAGTATACCATGCTATAGCTGATGCTTTGGAGGGGAAACCGATACAAGATGATGATGGTGTGGCTGCTGTTCTTAATGAATGTGTTGCCGACACTGCTAGAACAGGCAGAACATTTATGAAAGCTGGTGCATTACAAAATGCTTTACAACATATTGATGTGACAGACAAATCCAGCAGTGTCTTGCCTAGGCCTTCGGACGACGTAGACCTGGCAACTATGAGAGCATTGGCATCTCAAAAAGCTTATAATCCATTGAACATACCCGAACAATATCTAAAGCGTACCTAAGGTCAGTATTTATAAATGGAACTATATTGCTTACTTAAAAACTGCTGGTCTACTAGTTTTAGATTAATATGAGAATCAACAGACCTCAGCTCTTTTCATGTACTGACAGTATTATTTGGCTGCAAACAGAATGGGAAGGCAAACTACTGTCAGCTCAGCAGTACTAATTAAAAACTTACCTTTACATGTATAAAACAAAGTCGCTTCCCACAGTCTGTCCCTCTGTATGTACGCTTAGATCTTTGAAACTACGTAACAGATTTTAATGCAGTTTTCATCAATAGATAGTGATCCAAGAGAAAGGTTTAGTCAATAATGGACTGAGCACTCGCATAAACCAAAGTGAAGGGGAGGGTGGGTCAATAGTGTATTATTATTTATCAGGTAAAGCAATGATATGTTGGCATTCTAACCCTTTACTAGACTGCGAAAAACAAGTGTGTCTTAATAGGTTCTTTATAACCTCATAAGGCCCATGTTAAATTTCGTTTGTTCGAAAAGTGAATTTTGTGTCAGATAACAAGTCAAAAATCAAATTTGACAAGTCCTACATGTAGGACATTAGGCCTTACGAGGATATAGATTTGCCATCGTATTGAATGTCTTGTACAAAATTTATTTATAAAAGACAGGTATGCTCCCGTAAACAAGAAAACAAAAAACAACGGTATATTGTATTCCCATTGCCTGCCGGAGTAATGAACTGGCACATCGTCGGTCTAGATGTGACACCTCGTAACTAACATTTTTTAGTAAAATGAGATTTTGATGCAGAAAGTTTCAAATTAATAGTATTTCCGGTGTTAACTCGTAAATGTCTTCTGCATTACAATTCATTTTGACGGCTAAAAACGACTTAGAGTGACATCTCGTAACAAGCATTAGCTTAGTTTTCAACGCAGTTTTTTGTCTCTCCTGAAAATTTCGTCAGTTTGCATATACGAGGTGTCACATCTAGACCGACGATATGCAATTTAGTGATCAGGCAAAGCATCCCACTCCTACAAAACATTACATCAATCCCTGAAAATATGATTTCCTGATCTTCATTCTCTTCATTACCTAACCGGACTAAAGGCAGAATAGTTCCCACAAACTCTAACAAGGCAAGGATAGTGTCATCCCACATCCTGATTATGGTCATATTACAAAAATGCATGAATATATTTTAGCACAGTATGATTACATTACGTTACAACACTCAAAATGTAGAAAATATCAAAAAATTGCCTGAGCTGCCTGAAATGAAAAAAAATATGACAATTTTCTTCAAACAAATTTACCCAATACCCTTTTGCCGAATCCTCCCTTAATCCTCCCGAGTTGAAACTGGATTATGGTATACAATATACTATGTGGGTGACATGTATCCCTTAACCTGGTAAAGGGTTAAATCTCATAATATTTTCAGTAAGTAGGCTGCATGGGCACTTTTACATGTCAAAAATCTACTATTATTATGCTATAATACTGAAAACATTTTTTTGTTTCTTTGCGGACATATATATTTATATTGTATATTTATATACTTTTATCAAATTGTTGATTAACGTCTATTCCCAATAAAATGTTAGGTACTAACAACAAAGTTGACTGACTACTAGTGAGTAGTGATCCGTATAAACATACCACTTTGATTTTGCCTGCAGTATTGTCATATTTTAAAATAAACTACTTATATTGGTAATGGTGGGTGGTAAATTGGTTCGGTTTATCGCCTACTTATATTTGTAGGTTTGTAACACTCACAGCGTAGATATCCTCTTTACCAAAATTCAATTCAATTATCAAATGAATGAATGAAATTAAATGAGATTTTGAAATATGGTTATGACAATACTGAAGGTCAAAATCAAGGTGGGATATGTTTATAATAATTAGGAAATAGAGACTCCATAGATTCTAGAACCACGATATACTACCCAGAGTCCTGACCCTAGTTATGTGATAACTTGATAAGGAATCACATTCGTTCTCCAATGGTCAGTTAATAATGTGGAATTAATTAAAACAACTAATATTAAAATTAAATATAAGTATCTAAGGTTTACAACAAACAATGGATTTGTAATTTTCTTGATTTTTCAAATGCTATTTTAGGGTGAGTTATGTGATGACTTGTATTTCATCTATACTATTACTATATTACTGTAATTTCTATTGCATTTTTTATAACCTTATAATCCTAATATTATAATAAGTGCCTAAGTGGCTCTTGTGATGTCTGCTGATATTGCAATTTTCATCTTGGTGTCTCAAATAATATTTAAGGGTGAGTGAAGTGATGACTAGTTTTCATCTATACTATTCTATTACTATAATACTGTAATTGCTGTTGCAATTATTATAACCTTATAATCTTAATATTATAATGAGTGTAGTTTTTGTGATGTATGCTGATATTGTAATTTTCTTGGTGTCTTAAATAATATTTAAGGGTGAGTGATGTGATGACTTGTATTTATCTATACTATACTATTACTATAATAATGTAATTGCTGTTACAATTATTATAATCCTAATATTATAATGAGTGTGGTTTTTGTAATGTCTGCTGGTATTGTAATTTTCTTGGTTTTTCTATCATCATTAAGTGTGAGTGACGAGATAACTTGTATTTTTTAAAATCTATAATATTACTTTAATTTTATAAACCTAATTTAATAATTGAAGTGTGTGGATTTTGTGCTTACTGCAGATATAATAGTGGTTAACATAAACTTAGAAATGTAATTCCATATTGATACTGTAATAAAATAAGACAGTTCAAAGTAAAAATACAGTAGTTTTCATTATTTATTGGGTAACTAAGTATGGTAGGTACACATGTTAATGATAAATTTGACCACTAAAGTCATGAAATACCTGGTTTGAATATTTTATGAAGTAATCTCCTCTAAGTTTTAGTTTCAATCATGCATATGTATGCTAATGATAATTCTCTTTGGAGATGGTCTATAAAAATAAACGTCGAAAAATTCTCCTCGTCCTTATTTTAAACCATATTTTTTATTGTTCTCCCTTTCAAACCAATTAGCACAGTAATTTTATCGCTCACATAAAGCAATAGATATCATGGATACCTACCCTTTGCACCAGCAGACTTGAGCAGAATTTCCATCAAACGGCCGGATAGGAAAGAATACGAACGGATGTGGCGACCACACTATGGTTCACGTGAACGCGGATTCATGTCGTTAAATATGAGGTAGGTTTAGTTTATGTTAGTTCCTCAACAGGCCCGGAGGGCCAAGACACCCAGAAATAGGAGCAGTCCCCTGGGCGATTAGGCTAGGTGATCCTGGTGGCCGCAATGGCGACAACCGATCGTGTCCGCCAGCATGTGGATGCATACGATCGGGCGGTAACAGCCATTCGCGGTCCACAGGATGTCGACGCACACGATCGGCACCGTACGGGTGCTTACGAACGTATCCGCACCCAGTCAAATAAGTACTTAATTAGGTAGGTATCTATGCAGCGCGTTACTTTTGAGAATGAGGGATGACTGAATGGGCTCGCGCGGTCACGGCCGAAAGGTTTCGATCGCACACGACGACAAGCGAACGGAGCCGATAGGCCTGCTGGCTCCAGGGGCGAATTTCCTCTTCTGGATCCGCCCATGCACGGTTCTGTGTTAATCTAGTGAGTGTCTGACGGAAGGAAGAGAAGAAAACTGAAGTTCCGCGACGAATCAGCCGCTTATTAGTTGTATATTGCTTATAAAATAATTGAAAAAAAATCCTACTAATATTATACGTGCAATTCATCCTAGAAAATTTAAAAATTCTCGAGGGTGTTAGGTAATGAGTGGCTAATCCTTGAACCCTCTATTCGCAGTAGTTCGGTTGTTAGTCCGGCTGACCGAACTAGTGCTACTTTTTAGTAGCAGTAGTCCGGTTGGGACAAAGCACCGGACTATCGCTACTGCTTTAGAAGCAGTAGTTCGGTTAGTAACGTAATTAAAAAAAACGAAAGAAATTATTGTACATACCTACTTTCCTTATAATTATTTTAAAATGAACATGTAAAGAGAGCCACTTTGTATAAAAATATCTCAGTAGAAATATCGCCACAAGTTAACTGTAGTTGGGTTTCTCTAATAAAATCATCTCTTTCAGTACATTTCTTACTTCTTTTCTTTAACGTCTTCTTTCCGAATCTCCTGTATTGATCGACTTTTAAATTTGCAAGAGTATTGTCATCCTGCAGTACGTGCAAAATTTGTATCATGGTTGGGTTTTTTTTAATCAGCCCATTTATTTTGAAATTCCAACCTTCCACAATATTATTCGTCCGATGACGATTAGCAAAAACTGACCATATATGAATAAAGTCCGGCCTCATCCAAAAATTTTCAAAATATTTCTGGAATTTATTTAGATTTTCGTCATCAGAGGATATTTCATTCCGTATATATTGCCAACCCGCATTTATTTCTTGCTCAGGCAGCAAAGCTAACACAGAACATAAATTAACTATATATTTGTGTTTTTTCTTTATAAGGTTATATTCCGCCGCTTTACGCTTTAAACAATTACGGTAATGAAAATAACAACCAATCATTGTTGCATTTTTAAATACATATTTTATGGCATTCATATTGGCTTTTTCGTAATCAACGTGTATTTCTTTAGGATCCCACTCGGGAATTCTTGACTTAATTAATTCAAAAGCAATTCTATATGCCTTTTCGCTCTTATGTGACATAAAGGCAAATGCCAGCGGTATCACGTTATTTGTCTCATTTGTGCTACCCAAGTCTCCATGAATGCTAAATAACTGAGCAAATGGAGTGGGGCTGGCCTTGAAGGTACCATCCATGAAGTAAACTTTAATAGTTTTCATATGAGCCTGTGCATCACTGCTACAAAAAATAAGTATTCTGACGTCTTCATCACAATAATCCGCTAGTAAAATGTCAAAAAATAACGTTGGAACTTGCACTTCGGAAAGGGATGTTGAACGTAATTTCTCCACTCCCGCATGTTTACGAATCTTGCGATAAATTGTATCTTTCTTTTGTGAGAATGTTGGGATTGGATTGGAAGATGCTAAATCTAGGCCCTTATTTCGTAATGCCACTAAACATTTGCGATATACTCTGGGTGCAGGTTCTCTTCCTTCTGCAGCCTCTGTTATGCATTTATTGAAAAATTCATCGATATTATTTTGTGATTCATCGGAACTACAAGTATGATCGCCTGTTTTGCCGATTGTGTCTTCTTCCGAAAAATGTTTATGAACATTCCATTAATAAAGAACAGAATATTCTACAGAAGAGTAAAGAAAAGAGATTGCTGATGGTATAGGCAGGTCTTACCTTTGCTAATGTAACATAGCCTTTACAACGTATATTTTCATCCTTGTAGTATTTACAACGCCAGTAGCTGTTTTGGGTAACATAAACAGAATTTCTATAAAACTGATACCCACGAAACAACAAAACTCTGCCTCGTCCTCGTTTAATTATTTTAAAATCGCTTTTATCATTCATTTTTGATGTAACGGTAACACATTAAGGTATTATTCGCTTTAAATTAATTATGCATTGGTAAAGAGCAATAAACACGAAGCCCCATCAATAAGGAAAACGACGTATTAAACAATTGAAAATAAACATTGTCATTATATTAATACAATTCAACTTAAAAGAGTCTGTATACCTACATCTGAGAGAGTTTGCATAGGTATCTATTTTGTGGCGATATTTCTACTGAGATATTTTTATACAAAGTGGCTCTCTTTACATGTTCATTTTAAAATAAATATAAGGAAAGTAGGTATGTACAATAATTTATTTCGTTTTTT
Organism: Acleris laterana; assembly: GCA_963966035.1. Taxonomy (NCBI): domain Eukaryota; kingdom Metazoa; phylum Arthropoda; class Insecta; order Lepidoptera; family Tortricidae; genus Acleris; species Acleris laterana. Next base: position 77,327,389 of record OZ014438.1, on the reverse strand, counting down.
TTAATTACGTTACTAAACGAACTACTGCTACTAAAGCAGTAGCGATAGTTCGGTGCTTTGTCCCAACCGGACTACTGCTACTAAAAAGTAGCACTAGTTCGGTCAACCGGACTAACAGTAGGTATACAATGTGTGTAATACAGTACGCGAAGAAGGTGTAAATCAAACACAATCTTCGATTTTAAAGCGTATCGTGGAGTTGACTGGTAAGTTGAAACTAACTGTTTTGATACTTTCAGGTTTAGGTATATTTTGTCTTGCATAAATCCTACTTATTACAGGGGTACCCAACACTACTATACGTCGAATTATAACCGAGGGCACTATTATGATCGTTGGCGTAAATGTCAACTACTTGAAGCCGTGTAACAAAACCAGACTACCCTTATATGAAATTAATGAATTATTGAAATCACATGGCCACGAAGTTTTAAGGCCACCACCTAATCATTGTACATTAAATTCCATAGAAATTATTTGAGGTACATAATGAAACAAAAAGTTGCAGAGAAGAATGTAAACAGACCTGCCAGCGATATTAAATTATTGACAGAAGAAGCTTTCTCAACATGTAGAGAAAATGTTAGAAGAGCGGTTTATTATAAATACTCCTCTCTCTTCATCGCCCTCAGCAGATGAAGAACAAGAAATGACAGTAGAATTTTTGGAATCATTTTCTAGTTCTAGATGAGATTTCAAGTTATTTCTTATACTTACTCATTATAAGTAGATAGGTATATCAATTTGGCGAGTAAGAATGGTGTGTTTATTATTTTATTTGTGAGCAACAATTATTATTTTATACTGGAAGTTTAATGTAATAGACCTCTAGTGTCATATATTTCATGTTAAAAATCCTAAAATCATAAAAAAATACAAATTCGTCGAATCTCAAACTTCCTCGTTTTTTTAAGCCGATTAAAAATTACATAGTACTTATCAATACCTACCGTTTAGTCCAATTTCCCCAGTATTGCCCTCTACATTTTTTAATTTCCCTATTTGCCATGAGAATCTGGTACACCTATACCGTTCTGTAATTAAAATAAAAAACGCAAACATGAATTTTGCATCTTCGAACGAACATTTACCAAACTTTGAGCTCACCTAACCTAACCTTTTTTTTTTGACGGAGTTGGAAATGCATTTACGCATCCCTCTTGGCCTAAGGGTGACCAGTGCAATGGGGGGTACAACGGACTCTCGCCAGGGCGAACTACCGTTTAAAACCCACACCAGCGTAAGCCACCTAGCTGGCTGGTGGGCGCCTCCAAGCCCGCTCCTAAGTCCTAGCCCCACGCCAAGAAGGAGACCACTGCTTACGCACACAGCGGTCCCCCCAAACGGTAGAGCCGTGCAATGCGGGGCCTTCACCCGCTTGGCTCTATCGAAAGTTCGGGCGAGCAGCGAATGAACGCTGAGTTCGCCTTCCCTCCCTCCGTCCGCCTGTGGTGTGAGTTGCTTTCCGGCAGGCTATTCCCCCCGGGCACAATGACCGGGGTAACCCAGCAGTCATACCACAACCACGTCCAGGGCGACTCGGGTGCTGTGGGTTCTCTTCCAGACAGGTTTCACAACCCCCTCTGGTCGATCCACCCATCCTTCAGAGAATGCCACACCACAAAATGTTAACACGGTAGAAGGAAGCTGTCCAGGGCGGAAACGGCCTCGTAGGCACACGAAACCACCCCTTCTAACGACCCCCCCAGTGCCGCTCTTAGTCTGGACCCTCACCCCGAAACTTCCCGATATGGGTAGCCCTATACGGTATAGCATCGGGGATCATTGAGCCACGCAAGCCCTCCCACCACGGCAAGGTGGCAGCACATTCGGGGGGGAACCTAACCTAACCTAACCATGACTAAAAACTAGTAGTACGGGTGTCAATTTTCAAAAACTAAACAAAAACGTCCAAATATCTCGAAAACCGTGCGACTTTTACTAAACCTATCTTATACCTAGCTTTTTCATAACGTCCTAAGTGCCCTCTATCCGTAGTTCAAGGATTATTCACTCATTAGCTAACACCCTGAGTAAGCAACGTCTATCTGAAAAAAATAAACGGTCTTCATGTCAAAAGAGACAACTTGATCTCAAAATGATCAAATCACAAAAGGATGTCGTGACCGTCCAATATTAGATCTCAGGCCTAGCTGGGAATAGATACGTCCTTAAATTAAAAAAAACATAAATTATAATATGAACCATAAGCACTTAGGCATAAAAATGTAGCTTGAAAATGTAAACTAGATTTAGAAGTATTTTTATATAGATTATATTTCGTTTAATGGCATTAACTATTAAAGGAGGGTGGGCTAATTGGCCTAATGACCAATAAGGACAAGCGATATGTCCCGGAATAGGTAATTCTAAGTTGTAAAACTATTACTATGACAGGTGGTTCGAAATCTTTGTGTGGAAAAAGTTATTGCCATGCAAAGACCGCGGATTTTCCAAGTAATTATTCTAACGTCGTCTATGTAGGCGTCCCGATTTTCCACATTTTTAAATATTTCCCACAGCGATTTAAGTTGTAGTTGTAGAAATCCCGCCATACAAAAAGTTGTAGAATATGAAAAAATCTTTCAAAGGACATATGGCTTGGCTTGTCATTATTGGTTTTTAGGCCAGTGTCCATACAAAACTGACCATCATCCTTTCCCACCACACTGGCATAATTCGATATATTTTAACAGTTTTTTCGACAGTTGCATCTAACACCGCGCTTTGACTTGCACTTGCACCGAATTAGTTACAGACAAGCTGTAGCAGCGACGGATGCAGTAGTCGAAATTGGTTTCCAATCGTAACTCGATTGTATTTCCCTTCAGCTATATTTGCCAATCCGCCGGGCTGGGAAGAAGAGTCGACCCCATCGCTTGGTCCCATACGCGCACAACCACTAAAATATTTAAAAATTGAAAACTAGCTAAGTATTTTATTCTTCTAATTGATAGGTTTATTGTTCGGGATTAAATGTCCTATAAATATAAAAAAAACTGAAATTTTATATTAATCATAGCGAGTGTTTATTTTTTTTATTCTTAGCTGGTTGGATTCCCGGGAGAGACAAAAAAAAAGTAAAATGAGCCAACTTAAGGATTTAAGGTAGTTGCCCTCCAGGGCCCGACTGATCTTTCCACCCTGTATATAACGAATATAAAGAAAAACTATCACGACTAAGAACACTTATCGTCTAAGACAGCACCAAATAACTGTAAATAGAAAAAAAAAACATACTTGTTGTTTGTTGAGATAGTTTTTAGGGTTCCGTAGTCAAACTAGGAACCCTTATAGTTTCGCCATGTCCGTCCGTCCGTCTGTCCCCAGTCTAGCTCAGAGACTCGTAGTACTAGAAAGCTGTAATTTGGCATGAATATACATATTAATCACGCCAACAAAGTGGTAAAATAAAATTTTGAAAAATATATTTTTTTAATGCACCTCCCCTACACGTAACGTGGGGATGCCTTTTTTTTTTCTTGCCTACCCCATAGTGTGGGGTGTCGTTGGATAGGTCTTTCAAAACCTTTAGGAGCACTATGGGGATTTCTCAAAACGGGGATTTCTCAAAACGGGGATTTCTCAAAACGGGGATATCGCAAAACGGGGATATCGCAAAACGGGGATTTCTCAAAATGGGGAGTTCGCGAAACGGGGACGTGTACACTCAGGTAAAAAATGTGTTGATTATGTCGCACGCTGAATTTAGTTACAAGTAAAAACATATTTTTAACTCAAAAATTGCTTTATTTCGAATGATGATTTATTAGCCTATCCTATGTCATTCCGTGTTATAAATTGCATTTAAAGTGTGCAGAATTGCTCTTGCTCAGAAAAATTTGGACACCTTGGCGGTGTATTCCCCGTGGTCCACCTATGTTGGTCCACCTATATGGATTACGGAGAGTAAACTGGTCAAAATCAATAGGTAGGTTTAGGTTATGTTAGTTCTTCAGAGGGCCCGAAGGGCCAAAACAATGTAGAAGTAGGAGCTCCGCGACAGCGGAGCTCCGTCGACTTGCTAAGGTCCGCTAAAATACCCAGGTGGACTAACATGGGTGGACCACGGGGAATAGAGGACCTTGGCTACGATGACATTTTCACCTCACTTACATAATTATATTAGTTATATTATGCTACATGAAATACAAACAATCGTATTAGAGCTGATTGTACTTTATATCCCCGTTTCGCGAACTCCCCATTTTGAGAAATCCCCGTTTTGCGATATCCCCGTTTTGCGATATCCCCGTTTTGCGATATCCCCGTTTTGCGATATCCCCGTTTTGAGAAATCCCCATAGTGCTCCTAAATGTTTCAAAAATATTGCGGGTTTATGGAAACAATTTTTCGATTAAGGGATCCGTTTATGAAATATTAAGCTTTAAAGCGCTATTTTTTGTTAGAGTCAAGTGTCCCCCCCCCCCTCCTACAGCCAAAACTACAAATACTAAAAATCTGAAAAATATCTTCAACGAAAGCGCATATAACGAATTTTAAAGGAAAACTATCACGGCTAAGTAGACATGATTAGTTCCTGAGATACAGGCGACTAAAGTGTTTATACCTATCAAAATCGCCTATGATAACTTTGATAGAAAAATTTGTTAACGGGGCGTGCAGGACGCGCGGGGGGAGTCAAACTGTCCAAGCAACAAATCGAGCGACAGCCGCGCTCGCTCATAAGCGCGAGCGCCTAGATGCTGTTTGGACGTGCCCCGGAATGCTACCTACAAGTTTGCGATTTGCGATCTGAAAGTTTACAAATTTTCGATTAGATTATTGATTTGAGTTGAGTACCTATCGTTTGGAAAACTTAAAATTCTATTTACTGGACCTTGTTTTTTTTTCAATTTCTATTAATTACTAGGTACTTGTATAAAAGATTTAACTTTTATTGTAATTTAAAGTCGGTTTGAAGCAGTTTAGATACCTAACTACCTACATAGGTATACTGATCTCACACTTAAAAGCTTGGCTCTTGTTTGAGATATTATATAGGTACGAATTTATAAGAAAAAGAATCATTACTAAGTAGACTTAATTAGTTCCTGAGATACAGGCGACTAACGGGTTTATACCTACTAAAAATCATCTAAGACAGCGCCAAATAACTTTAAATAGAAAATTGGTTCATACATGTTGATTTTTGAGATAGTTTTTTGTGTTTGTCGTTACGGCTTCGGAACCCTATACTGAGCATGGTCCGACATGCTCTTGCCCGGTTTTTTGTGTTGTCGTAACGGCTTCGGAACCCTACACTGAGCATAGCCCGACATGATATTGCCCGGTTTTTTAAATAATCTAGTCGAAAGCATTCACATGGCTTATCAAATTTATACTCGTTCAGCAACATGAACATTGTTTGTTTCGAGTTGAAAATATTCGCGAAATGTATGCGCTGTAATTCAACGAATGCTATAAAATTGTCAGGCGGTATTATTAAAAAACCGGATTGTACACTATCTTCGTTAACAATCTTTGTAATGGCTGAATAAATAATCTTTTCCCATCACTTTGTCGTCCGTCCGTCCGTCCGTCCGTCAAGACCCTTATTCTCAGGGACGCGTGAAGGTGTACAGTCACGGACGTTAATTGATATGCCACTTGCCACTGTTCGTATTTTAGCCGTGTAATACAAATCGGGTTCAGTCGGTTTTACTCGTATATCGAGATAAGGAAATTCGCACGTCTTCGTATGATAGAAGAACAAAATGACATACAACATTTACGATTGGCTAACCCCATGACTACCAATCAGACCACAGAGTGACTTCACCCAAAGTCAAATTGCATGTCTAGTTGCTATGGTTATACATTTAAACAACAGCTACTATTGGTGATTACAACGCCCAATCAGCTATTCTACTGAACACAATCATTTTTGTCGTTTAATAGGGTTGCTACGACAACTAGACCAGGGTAGAAGCCTTTAAAAATAATAAAAAGTGAAAAAAAATAATAGTAGGATGAAACCCATTAGAAAAGGAGGAGAATATTATAAAAATAAAAGGAAAAATAATTTACGGGCGATCTGAGGTCGGGAAGGGGGTGGGGGTGAGTTTTTAAGGGTAAAAAACGGTTTTTCTCGATTTCCGGCAAAACTAAAAGTCCTATCGAAAAAAATCAAATGGCAAAGTTGTAGGTAATAAAAAGATCTAAAACTTTTGTATTTACACTTTTTTCACATAACCTCAAAATTTATGTGAAAAATCCAAAAAACCAAGTTTTTGGTTTTTTATTTTTATCTTTTACAAACATTATTTTTTTTTAACGAAATTTGGTGAAAACTTACCTTTTTATGTCCCAAATACGCTGTAATTTATTTGATTAAAAATATTTATTTTTTCACCTTATTTTGAATTAATATCGAAAAAACACCCTAATTTTCAATCGAAAATTCACCCGTCAAAATATCAGCTTTTTTCAAAAAGTTGGTATGGTTTCTGTTCGTCGAAATCTCTACTTTCCAATGGTGAAAAAAAATATATATGTTACTACAGTAAATCTTCTCAGAAAATGCAATCATCCATACTGATAATCTGAAAAGACAAAATCGAATTAATAATGCCTTCACTATTTTATCGTGAATAAACTCCCATGAAAAAAAAAAAATTAAAGAAATAAATGTCAAAATGTATAAAAAATATATTATTATTATAAATCTATTAAAAATGTATAAAATATATATGGAAATCGGCCAAAAGTTTGTCATTAAAAATATATCGAATACTGGTTAGGCTAACGGTTGTAACAGCTGCTACGAAATATATAGTATATAATAGTAGGTATGTATGTAGTACGACCCAGACCCGCCTAGCCTCTTCCCCACTTCTTCACGAAATACCTTTTGATGGGCTACAATTTTTCGTAGGTCACTCAGGTATATATAATTTATCTTAAAATAGTTATAAATAGGCATCTACGCATATAATATATTTATTATTATATATATATATACACGGTATTTCGTGGAGAAGTGGGGAAG